>JAQIXG010002992.1:0-16077 GCA_034700105.1 Oconnorella tubifera
CTCTCTCACTCTCTCTCTCGCTCTCTCTCTCTCTCTCTCTCTCTCTCTCTCTCGCTCTCGCTGTCTCTCTCTCTTAAATTTTACATTTTAAAAGTAAATTTAAAAAATGTAATTGCCGTTTTTTAAGCAAAATTTAATTCTGTACAATTTTTACCACCACTTCTCACCAATACGTACAATTTTTGGTTTAACTTAATAAAAATATATTTGACAATTACACTTTGCTGTTATATTCACGCTGCAGTGAACATAAGAAGATTGCAAACGTGACAATAGTATAGTGCATAAAAATATTGGGAACGAGAAGGAGAGGGGGATGGCGGTAATTCTTTTTATTATTGATGAACCATTTGAAAAATGATTTAAAAATCGTAGTCATTTAATAGTGAAAATATTCAAGATTATTATAATACAATTGCTAGTGACTAAATTCCAATTTACATAATATTAAAATTTCAATTACAATTAACAAAATGCCTTTAGTTCACCAAAGAACTGCACGAAATGTTTAAATATAATCCGTCAAATTACTTTCATTTTTTAAAAAAAAACATTTTGGGTATGCCACCCATAGATCCCGTTTCTTAAATAAGCCAATTTCAGATTGTGTAACCTCGCCCAAAGACAACAAACACTGTCTTACTAGAGTCGCTAGCACGCATCGACAATGAGGCTTAAAATAGCGGGTATAAAAGGAGCCAAACCTGGCGCCAATTTCAGTCAGTCGTCTGCTGGTCGACTACTGCTTTAAACTTGCTTGTATAAAATATTATTCAATAACATGAGCCATGTGTTTCCGTGTATCTTTACAAAAGGGTCTACATTAGGGCTTTAAACAGAATTTTAAATAGAATTTACAACTGAAATATTACACATTTATTTCGGCTTTTAATGATAGGGTTAATGTGATTTTTGTTTTCTATTTGGGTGGAACACATACACTGAGGGCGCCATTGTCAACATTGTCCCTTGTGGGTTAAAGCGAAGTTGATTCTCAAAATTAAGCGTTCAATCGCACATGAGTAGCTATACGCTAAGTTTAAAATTTCTGCATTATATTTTCATTTTTTTACTTTTTGAAGTAAGTGATGTGATATTAAATTACGAGTAATCGATCAGAAGTCAGTTGTAATAAATCTTGCATTTATTTAACGAAATGACTGAAATAATTTGAGATGTGCATGTTGTAATTTAAATCTGAAGTAAACTAGTTTTAATTTTGTTTAAAATATACTCTTAAAACTAGTTTTAGATAACTGAAAAGACATAGATGGGAAGCAGAATTATTTTTATAATTAGTAATTAAAATTTACAAATTAAAAAGCCTATATTGTCAAAATTGAAATATATTTAAACACATTATCTCTATTGAAATTTGTTTTGAGAATTTGAGACAAACTGTGCAACTATTTTAATATCTTTAATAAAAAAAATGTATTTAAAAATAAATCACTGCTATCTATTGACTCTCACCATGTTTTCAGGTCTCTCATCTGATAAGGCATCTGTTAAGTGTGTTCTTACTGCAAGGCATCCTTTTTGCGCTTCTAGCTTGTGCTTGTTAGGGTATATTATTATTTCGCCAGAAAATTTAGAGTCTATGATTAAGATAAGCATTTTAAATTAAATTTTTAACATTATGTGAATTGAGATCGAGAAAAGGTCCGCGAGAATAGGATATTTAGTGGGAATGAGCCTGGAGGGATGGCGTAGGATTAGACTAAAGTTTATTAGAATACAGTTGGGAGAGGGTGTCCTGGAACGGGGTGGGTAGAGATTAAAATATGAGAATGTTGATGCAAAAATCTTTATAAATGATCATGTAAATCAATTCATTTTCTCTCAGTTTGTGAGAACTAACCAAAAACACAAATATTGTCGGTTTCTTTGATTTACTTATTAAAATATAATATTATTTATTATTATTATTATTATTATTATAGTAATGATGCAGTTTACTAATATACATTTCACTATAACTATTTAATTTACATAAAAACATTTTAAACTTTGAAGTTTAGTTAAAAAGAAGGATGTAGGAATTGTCGGCAAAACACAATAACACAATATATCAAAGATGTAGTCATAATAGGTATAATAAGTCGCGCAATAATAATAATAATAATTTAGAACACAATGAAAATATATGTATACTAAAATTATGCTTTATGACGAACGTAATGAAGTTTTTAGACATTTCTGGAGGCGATGATTTCTAATCTTCGTTTTTGAAAATTTAAAAAATGTATACAGTGTGGCGCTTGAGGCATTTCCGCATTAGGTTTTTTCTCAAGTCCTCAAATTGGGAGTCCAAAATGTTATTTTTTGTTTATTATATTGGACTCCAAATTTTCTGAGGCCATAGACAATCGAAGCAGTAAAAGTATTAAACTGTCGAATAGAAATTGCATAAACTTTGGTACTATGTTGTTTATAAATAAGTAGTCGTTAAGAAACAATGTACCTGTTTTTTCGAAACAAATTAGGCCAACCTCTTAATAAATTGATTGATTTCTTGAAATTTATGTAGGATGTGCTAGTGTTGAATAATAAATGAAAATAAGCAAATATCAAAAATTATTTAAAAACAGACCAATATTTTGAACCCTTAAATTCATTTGCGACTACGGCCTTAAATTTCCGTAAACTCAGATGATGGAGAGTCCTCTAGACGAAGCATCCCTTTGATGATCAGCCCTCTGTTGACTAGTCTTCTTATCTTCTTTCATGACTTTACGATTTATACTATAAAATAATGATAAAAAGAGTGAATGAGGAAGTAAACATCTTTCCTTCCTCACTGTGTCATATTTTGTCTACCGACTGAAAGAATCAAGTGTACTCATTAACGGCTGAGTCAACACAAAGCGATGGCAAATTAGGCATTTTAAATTGAACAACTCATGAAAATTGAATTCACAACTTCAAGATTCATTGATCACTTCAATGAGCTAACCACTTCACCCACATGATCTCTGATACTTCATGTAACTACTGTTCACATTTTATTTGACCTCAAATTAAAAGAAATAACAATAACAAACAGGATTAAAAATATTTTTAGTCGCATTATTTCCCACGTAGAATAATATTTTTTCAAGTCAATGTTCATTTTCTGCTATTACAGTTTGATTAATATGAAATAATGTTATTTTATCTTTCTGTAGTTCTCTTTTACCATTTGCGTTTATTTCACTTTGTAAGAATCTACAGTACAGTTAATAAAAAAAACTTCAATTAAATCAATTGTTGTACGTTAATAAAGTGCGATTTATTATGCGCAAATGTATTGTTGAACTTCGGTTTCGCATTAGAATTTGATGGATTGCGGAATATTTTTATTCTTGTCGTAAAATTTAGGACATTGTTCGCCTGACACAGGCTAATAAAGAAATGACGACTTTTTCACTAAAAGCGCATGGTAATTCATAATGGATTTTTTTTATAATATTTCAAAATGAATTCACGTGTTCATGCAGTCTATAACAACTTTCCAATCGTTTCTTCTGTTAAAATTGACGATCCAAATAATCACATAGCATCCCTTGCACGCGCCCAGGGCTGCCGTCCATTTCTGTGCTTCCAATATTATTTGTGCCAAAATACAATACGTTATACGATATCTATAATATCTGTAGTATTTAAAAAGATCTTATAGATTTTTTAAAACCATAACCACCGTGATAGGGCCTAACTATTTGATTTAACTGCTTAAACAAAATAATAACACATTTGTTATTTCAGATCCGCCTAAATTGAAATCCTAAATTATACGAAATTTTAATTAGATATTCATCATCGATGATCATGTGCTTCGGGGAGAATGCACTATAATAACTTACAAGTTTTATTATTGTTATGAAAGAAAAATAAGAATATACAAAAGACTTCGAGTGGTTTCTGAAGGTTTCATTCAGAATATGATCATTAAGTTTGTAAATTATATCGAAAGGTTAAGTGATGTAAAATTTATACTTTTAAGTAGATAAACATGGGAGGATACCAGATTCAATGACACTATAACTTGACAATATCTGGACCAGTCTTGACTTTTGTAGTTTTCGGTAAAATTACAGTCTTTGATCTCCTCATTACTTTTTTTAACTATTAAAGTATTAATGATAATATAGGCTTAATGAATAATATTATACTACTAGCTTTATCAATTAATAAATCTAATATGAATATTTGTATATTTCAAAATAGTCCTACGTATCGGTAATGCTTGACAGAGACGTTGGACTAGAGGTTAACACACAGTCCAGCACATATCCAAAAGTTGTTGATTACATTTTCTGCGGTTTAATTATTATCACTCTGATTAGTGGTTTTCTAAGTTGTGAACTCAATTCATTATGATTTTGTGGTTAGAGCACTATAGCATTGTAGTTAGACATTTTGAACACTGGTCAGTTATTCCAAATGTCACGGGCACAATTATCTGTGGTCTAGTTGTTAATTCGCTAATCAATATAATTAGAGGTTTTGGGTTAATGCAGCAATATAAATATAAAGAATTTCTGATCTTATCTGTTAATATCTTAGATAAGTTATTGAATGACATTAAAATATGAATATTAAGTATGCTTGCATAGTATGTATATAATGTGTATATGTACGTATGAGATTTACTCATACGTACATTATTACATTTGAACAGTGTTAGTATTTTGTTTAGCAATATACACAAAACATATTGTATAACAACATAATAACATAATTCAGTGTTTAGTTAAGTCTACATTGCCAAAAGGCGGCCGTTTTTAAAATAAACGTTAAAAAATAGATCCAAACATAAAAATAAGCGTAGTTAATTAATTTCTGTGTTTTTTAACAAGAGAATACGTAATACAGAGTGCATGAGATAGATGGATGTTGAAGATTCCTTGGACGTCATGTTAATTTTGTTCAGGAGAGGGAAAATATCTGTAAATATTACTTGATATAATTCTTAAGGTTATTATTTATAAATACAATTTATAGATATACAAAATATATGCACATATGTACTGAATAAAAATCTAAGATAAAAACCGAATAAAAAACAGTCTATTCTTATAAATAGAAAAATAAAATTTAATGTGTGTGACAATAGTTTACAAAATTTTGTATTTCAAATAAAATTCAGTTGACAGAAGTTAAAAAACTTAGAAGTGTCTTTAGAAAACTCCCAAATGTTCCCAACACTGCAGCCGCATTTCCCAGCTGCATCGCCAATGCGAGGCGTTGCTTCAGGAAAGAGGCGGACCTTGTGTTTAATTTCTTCAGATTCACAACATTTACTTCTTTTTTGTAGTGATTGATTTTATATACATTAATTATTGTTCGTCAATGAATTTTATTGGATCTCATGAGACCAAAGAGATCCGTCTGCCCAACTTATTCACAAAAGCAAGAACCAACGTGCCCCATAAACCCCGTGTCTCAATTGCCATGGGCACGAGCTTGTGAGAGGTAACAACAGCGGCATTATCATTGAGTTTTGTTTATTTTAATTTCCATTTTCTCGAGTACTATATTGTTATTTCTTTACTGTTATTCTTCTATATTTTACAAATTCAACGAAACAGTATTTTATATCCTATTCCTTGGAATGAATGAGGTAATGAATATATTTGTATAAATTAAATACATGCATAGAGTTTAGTTTTCAAAATTAAGTTGGTAGCAGTTATTGAGAAAACATTCCTAAATAATTATTAAATATCATAGTAAAAATTATCTCATTTTATGGGATGGATTAAGGGGGAGATCTAGTATTTAGCATCTTGCTGTGGTTCGAAGTTTGAACTTACTTGTTGTTTAAAATTTAGAAAATAGAAAACGGCATATAAAATTCAAAAAATTCCATGATATTTTAAAGTTCAAACAATTATTGCTTGCCCACGAAAAAAATAAAAAAACTTTGCACTGTCAAACAATTTTCACGTGTGCCGTCATATTGCTTGGGTCATCAAAGTCTCCAATGGTGCCCTACATGCCGCTGCTCTAAGGCAGCAATAACTTAATAGAAATCATAGTTAAGGTAAATCAAAAATTGCATAAAAGTTTTGGAAGATTTTATGAAATTTACAAGTTTATCTGAAGCATTAACATTATGTAATTTGCTATTCTTCTGTTGATTTATCTTTGCTTATTATCAAAGACAACTTGAATTGTATACAATGTTGATTTTGATGCTAGTCGATGTTGATTATTTGATAACATAAATACAACAACCTAAAGTACAGAACAGTGTAAATGAGTCTGTAGTGAATATCGGAAATATTTGTAAATAAATAAATAAATAAATAAATACAAGACTGCCGTCTTGTTGTAGAAACGTCAGCATTGACATCATGAAGGTAATCTGTCGAAATTGGCCTCAAAATCTGAGCATCAAAACTTGTTTGTTATCTCTACCGCAAAAATGCATTTACACTCAGTCGAGTCTGTGACGCTTTCTTATTAATAACAATAATTTACTTCATTGCTTCAATAATTCCTTTATAATTGTAACAATAATAATAACAAAAATAGTGTTCTTATTATTACATCTATTTATCTGTAGTTATGATAGTTATAGTGGTTCTATTTCAGAGGATAAGTCAGTATCATGGCACGAGAGGATACACCCTTCTTTAATTTAGTGCTAAACAATATGATGTTTCCTTTTGTGATGTTGAGTATACACCACTTTATAATTTAGATAAACACTATAATAAAATATTATTATTTATCAATTAATTCATTTAAATTAAGTGAATTCATACTTAGAAAAACTGCACATGTCAATATGTATACGTTGAACTGTAGTTTAATAATATGTATTGTTGTTGTATACGCCTATATTAACAATGTAAATGAACTTTAAAATTGTAATATTGTTGTTAGAACATCAATTTTAATAATTTGGATTTATTAGACAATTTTTAGAATTGAGAAAAATAATAAATCTTAAATTTTAATTAAATCTCATTTGCATTAAACTTACTTGCATACATATTTCTTTATATTTTTTAACGTTTAAAAGTAAATTATATTAGCACTTTGAAATTTATCAACAAAGTTAACAATCAAGACTTGCAAACATAAGAATTAAAATATGATAGTATATAATATACTATCATATTTTTTATAAATAAACGATAAAATGAAGATAAACTACAAGATGTAAGATATGTAAATAATAATTTAATAAATAATATACGTATATACTTCCAAATGAAGATATATGTAACAAAATAACGATAAAATGAAGATAATCTACAAAGATATAATATATCATATATGTAAAACATACGTATATCAGTATATACGTATATTATTTATTAAATTATTACTTACATATCTTACATCTTGTTGTTTATCTTCGTTTTGTCGTTTATTTATAAAAGAAAATAAACAAGAGCGATAAACATTTTATAAAGCGGTCAAAACATTCTTTTCTCTGAAAGCTTATTTCAAGATATAAAAATCTTTAATTCAATTTAATTTCTTTCATGAAGATTAAATAAAATCATTCTGTAGATCTCAAATGTCAATCTTCACAGAGTAATATTGTAAAGGCTTTGAAATATAATAAGTGCCCTTTGAAAACATCGCTGTAGAATATATTGGTAGAATTATTTCTGAATAAACATTTTGTTATTATTATTATAGTGAAATCCATTAAAATTGCCCTTATCAACAGTAGTTAATAAATGCAACTATCATTATATGCTTTAGAAATTGGGCGAAATTAGGAGTATTTAAGGGACCACTGAAGTTTTATGTTGATACATTTACGTCATACTGTTAAATATTTTTTAAGCTAATTTTAAAAAGTAGACCAATGGGTATGTGGTACATCGATTGTTATTGTGACTATACGATCTTTTATTTTTCGTGTGGTTTGGGTGTTACGGACTCAACGAGAAGATCGAAGAGAACTTGGACTTCAAATGAGATCAAAGCCGAAACTTTAAAGGAAAGATCCTAAAGTATATTAAAATTATAGTTTTGTTTACTCATGAGACCGTAACACCACATCACCTCTCGATTAAATGCTGACAGGAAATCATGTGATTTTTGTTGATCATCAGCGGCAATTGCGGAGTTAGTTAAGAGATAACTGATATTACATCATATTTGTACAATTTTACAGATATACTGAAAATATATATTAACAGAGTAAGTTTCTTAAATGGCCCAGAAGATGTGTACAAATCAATTCCATCCAAAATTTATAACAAATACGTCAGTAAACATATATAACAAATGAAAAATAATTTGACGAATTGTAAAAAATATCATCGGATTTTTTCTGAGTTTTCAACTAAACTGTGTCTGGAAGGGGGGGGGGATAGAACGAGCAGAATTTAATTAAAAACAATAAAACAAGAAAAATCGAAATAAAATATAATTTCTTCACAGACATTTGGCCTAAGGCACAATGTTTACAGACATTTAATCTACCGCAATTGTAGTCCATTATCATAATTTATCCTAATCCATAATTCTAATCCTAGCCCTAATGCTATAGTAGATTAAAATTAAATTTCAGTAAATTAAATTTTGGTAGATCAAACGTCGCTAGATCAAATGTTCGTAGAAGTAGTGTCGCATTATCAAAAGTCGGAATAACGATTGTGATGCCGAATAAAAATAATCGTGAAATAGTGCAAATTATAAATATAATTCAAAAACATTATTCGATAAATATTACTCGGTTTGTAATATTTACAAATATACAAATTGCTTGATTGTCGTTCACATAATTGTCGTCTACTCGATTGTCTTTTACTCGATTGTCGTTAACATGAACTTGATTGTCGTTCACATGATTGCCTTTTACTTGATTATTGTTTATTGATTGTCGTTTATTGATTGTCGTTTGTTTGATTGCCGTTTCTGAAGCAAGGCAACTGCTGATTTAAACAGTTTACTAAAGGGTGCAGCAATTAAGGCTATATATCATTACACGTGATTTGATTCCGGAGCTGCAGGTTGCGAGTCTATCACCTTTACCAACTAGCCTCGACAATGTAAAACAAAAATATACTGATAATGTACAGTAAAAATACAATCTAAGTAATAAATACACAATAGTAATACACCGGTAGTAAAAATGTGCAAAATAACTACAGTAATAAAAAATGCAAATCTCAAACATGCCATCAAAAATGTTATTGATATTTGCTTATGCAAAATTTAATGTGCGATTTATTTCTAAATTAAAAAACATACCCTTTTTTTAGCAAAGACGTATGCGGATCTATGCATCTCAGTTATGTAAAAAATGGCACTAATTTAGCATTAGTAATCTGCATTGAACAGTATATTAAAATTAAGTTTTCTATAAGAAAGAAAAGTGCATTAGGAAATAAATAATGAAAATATAGCAAAATTTTTGTTGAGGATACAATTTTGTCTACACATAGGATTTTTATGTGCGCCTCCGCTAAACGTAATTTAACAGTAAAGTAATGAACTTTTTCAAACAATCATATTTGACATCCGCTGCAATATGTTTTTAATTTTATATTAGATTTTCTCAAATTTAATTATTTTTAAATTGCATAAAATTACAAAATTGCAAAAATTAGTGATATTTTTAGACAAATCCTTAATGAAACCCTGAGATGAACGCTATTTAATAAAAATTATGTATAAAAATCATCTATCTACATTATTTACAACTACAAAATGATGAAAATATTACACAGGATAGTATGGGGTTAAATTATGTAATATCTGACAATGCAACTATTTTCTTTTATTAGTACTTCTGCAGTACTCCATAAAACTGTATAAAGGGGGGACTATACTCTAGACAAATAAATGTCAATCTTTCCCAGTCAACACATGAACTCATTTTATCGGGTAACCCAAAATGTATGGTCAATGGAATTATCATCGATTAACTTTTTAAATAAAACTCATTAAAGTTTTATACTTTGAGTTTACTCCCTTTTATCCATCATTACATAACATACATGTAACATAATATTTTACAAGAAAATCATTTTTTCATTGACAATTACTTACAGTATATTATTATTATTTATTTATTTTATTTTATTTATCTTTTATTTATTTATGTTTAACACATGAATATTTTCATTTTACTTGTTTACTACTGAATTTGTGAAATAAATATTTATAGATTGATGAAATAAATAAACATTATGAACAAAATACTTCAACGAGTCACGTTTTTTGTTGAGCGTTATGTGACGCGGTCTAATCCGTGGCTAGTCTGAACATTTTTAAATCTCATTTTTGCTCTCCAGCCCTGTCTTGAGGCAAAAGTATAAAATGTGGTCATTGTTGACTCCGCTGCACAAAACGCCCTTCAAAAATAAACGCATCGAGAGATTTTGACCTTCACGCAAGATCTGAATTCTGGCTCTCTATCCATAGATAGCCAGGTCTGAAGCCTTCGATCCTGTCATTGGAAAGAGCCAGAGAAGCACAACCACCACAAGGACAGTTGTGGTTAAGTAGAACGTGAAGAAAAGCCTGTCAAACACCCGCGCAACATCCTGCCAGACCAAGGACCTCCTTTTCTCTTTCTCACGAAGTTCCTTCTTAGCTGTGAGGCTCCCTGAGAGAGTACGAATAGACACCATGGCTTCCCGGATGATCCAAATGTTATGATTCCTTGCAACAGGAGTGTCCACTTTTGCTTGCCCTCCGGTTTTTTCACCCTCTTCCACATCTGTTGGGAAATGCTCGTCTGGTATCTCCTCGATCGTTGGTTCGAGATGCTTGTTGGCTACAAGGCTCATGAAAAGAATTCGGGCAAGGAAGTTGAAGGCGAATTTTTGGAGCCAACTGGGAGGCATGGATGCGACGTTATGATACATGTAGAGGACGAGGACCGTAGAGAGAAGGGACATGGCCGCAATTACCATTACTATCAGTAGGTAGATGGCTGTAATAGAAATCAAATCATATTCTGTGGAGGATCCTGTCATTTATAAGAGCAATTTTCATAGTTTTTCATAACCAATAGTTTTATAGGTCATGAAACCAATGATTTTACCTTAAAATCATCCAAATGCCTTTTTAAAGTCAATTATCTATTTTATATTCGATTTTAATACTCTATAATGTAAATTATACAACTGCACGAGCAATTAATAAATTAATCAGTTACTTTAATATTAATGAATTAAATGTACAAATTAAGTTAACAAAACAATTATTACAAATAAATGGATTAATGCAAGGTGTATTCATGAAAGTATCGATGATACCAATACCGTAAGTAATATTAACTATAAAGTATAATTTATTATTGTGATAGTAATTAATACTCAACTCCTAGTTAACAATTCTATAATATTACTGCAGTGAGTTCAATTAAACTGATACAATATTAACTATCAAATATGCAGGTACTACTATATCTGAAAATTTATGATATACCAGGTTTTACGATTGATTTAAATACAAATTAAATTAAATTAAAATTTATAATAATTTAATTCTGTAAAAGACACACTCTTACTCATAATGGGTGTGTAATCAGAAGTTGTAGGCATAATATCCACCATGAGCAGCTGAAACACTGAGAAAGCCAACAGCAAGGTAGCACTCAGGGATATCTTTTCATCTGCATCCGCTGGCAGAAGGAACACCACCAACACCATGACAGAAATCAAGGCACACGGCATCACCAGTGTAGTCAAATAATAGGTTGGTTTCCTTCTCAGACGCATCACAAACCTAATATCATTGTACGTTTCACCGTAAGCGCTCACTGGGCTCGGTACGGCAACGGTACTTAGCAGCTCCCACTGACCATTCTCGTGATAGAAAGATAAGTCAATTGAATCGGTGAATTGTGTTGGGTAAAGTTGAGGGTCGGAGTAAGTCCAACTGGCTATCTGTATGTAGCACACCTGGTAGTCGAATGGGAAGTATTTCAGGTTGAGTACGCATGAAGTAGTGGTTTGGCCGGCTGAATAAAAGGCGACCGAGCCGTTGGCGTAGAGGGTTGTGTGGAAGCTGTTGTAGTCGAGGATGTCACCGTAAATGTTGTCAACGCTGGAAGAGTCAGAGTAAGATGTTAAGATATAGTAACGTAAAAATTAGTAAAACTTAGATAAATATAAAGTTACTAACTAAAAATATTAAGTTAAGTTATATATGTTACTATATAATTGCAGTAATACGTCAATATGATTTGGCTGCAGCTTCGTTACTTTGGTCTTCAGCCATTAGCTATGAAATACTGAAAAATTAATTTTATTATAAACAAAATTTGAATCAATTAGAGTAAAGGCACGTTTGTTTAACACTGTGGGTTATGAACACAATTGAAAGATTGAAGTTTTGATTTCCAATGATGTTAAACAATTTTTTTTGTTTGCTTTTTGCGCAGTTCAGATTTAGGGTAGGGTCAAGGTTACGGCTAATATTAATGTTAGGTTTTAGTTAAGAGTAACAATTGAGTTAGGTAACGCAATTTGTGTGTGTTTTCACAGATTTTATAAAGTTTGAAAATCATTTTTTGATCAGATTATCGTATACACGAGTCGGGTTATACATGTGTGCAGATTATAAACGTTAAAATACGGTATTATTTCCAAAAAAATCTATTTTAGAAAGTTGCCATTAGTTTTTGCAAAATAAATAGAAAGAAAAATATATGGCCTTCAAATTCTTCTCTTGTTGACCTGTTTCGTAGAACAAGATCCGGGTACCAGATCGTGCCCATGCTTGGGCAAATATACCTCAGTTCACCATATTGCGTTTTGTTCCAAGTTATAAACTCATCTGTCCACAACTGGTAAATATCATGTTTTCAAAAACAAAAATAATATATAATAATTAAAATCTAACGTATGAATTACCGTATTTCAGCCACTAAGAATTCTATACAATACAAGTTTTAACGTGACATATCTGTCAGTTTAACAGTCAATTAACAGACAATTAACGTAATACCGAGCATTCATGCAATTCTAAGTTAGACCAATGGACCTGTCGCATCCGATTCCAGTGCTCTACCGGTTACCGAACTCTGCAACAGGCCCTTAGAAAGCCAGGCGTCTAGACTAATGAAGATATGGACCAGGCCATACTTGCAATTTGTGCTTGGCCAGCTCCGAAACTGATAGCAAAGTTCGTAATTTTATCTAGCGACCTGACGTCCAACATTTGGAGGTAACATCAAGAATGAGAAGCTTGTAAACTATCCATGTTACAGATAGCATGGTAGAGGTTTCGAAGCCAACACTGAGGCGATACATGATACAGGACTAACACGACTGTTGTATCCAGACATTGATGTCTGTTGATAATTTTTTGTCGCACTCTTTTTAAATTCGCAAATTGAAATTCAGATCTAAGACCGAAAATCAGCATCGTGGCCAATGTTTAGGAATGTTAGTGATTGTTATCTCACAACTTATAACTTTATGTAATGACCTTTTTTGAGAAAGAGGTCATTACATAAGAGGTCCCCTGGGTTTACCTGATTACCAATTTTTGGTTTTTAATAGCTCTGTAAAAAGAGTTTACTCTCCATACCTCCCTCTTTCAGTGTACCACTGCAGCAAGCAGATCTACGCACATCTATTCTTTATTAAACTTAGGCTCAGCGGCGTAGCCCGGATCTTTAAAAGAAGAGGATGTTTCTTCACAAATATTATGTTATGACATGATACAGGCTATCATACTTTTGTGTGTCTCTGTATGTTATTTTTTATTTTCGATGGGATGAGGAAACACCTGACTAACACATTTAACACTAGATTAAATAATTTTCACATACCATAGAGGGGGGTTTATGACCCCTACATCCCACCCCATTTTTAATCCGCAGTTTAGCCTCTATTATATTTACGTAATTGCTATCGAATCATTCATATATTATATTTATCTATAGTATATTACATTTATCCAAAGTAAACTATTCTTATTTATTTATATTATACTTATAGCCGTATCTAGACTTATAAATATTTACCAAGAGAAACCATCCAAATGCATCCATCTGCTGCAGTCGCTCATTCTGAAAGTAAAACAGTTTTAGAAAAAGTCAACTATTA
The DNA here is from genome assembly GCA_034700105.1 of Oconnorella tubifera. NCBI lineage: Eukaryota > Metazoa > Annelida > Clitellata > Enchytraeida > Enchytraeidae > Oconnorella > Oconnorella tubifera. Next base: position 14,025 of record JAQIXG010002992.1, read on the forward strand.
GTTTGGTTAGTTTAGTTTTTACAATTAAAAAAAATTAAATTCTGAAACTGAGTTTCTTATCTACCAGATCATTAATGTTGACGAGATAGTATTGTATCTGTACGACGACAGGTTTAGAAGTGTTGTAGAGAGGTCTAATGCGCATGTCATAGTTGCGATATACGTCATCATACAGGCGCTTCTCATCGCTGTGACTGTAGTTGACCTCTAAAGCAACACAAATTATACTCTCTATAATACTATTAATACATAATAATATAAACTTATAAATTTATAAGTTTTATAAATCAATTAAATTGACAATTAAATTGACAATTAAATTGATTTATGAAACTTGACAGTTATGTACATTAGTGAATACAAATATATAAAAATTAAATGAATTATATAGAGAAATAACGTTTAAATTCATTAAATAATGAACAGAATAATTTCTTCAAATTAATCAAAATAAATTTAAAACATGCAAATGTACATTACCGGTATGAATTGTTATATTGAAATCAGAGAAACAAATAAAAAGAAAAAAGGAGACTGAGAGAGAGAGAGAGAGAGAGAGAGAGAGAGAGAGAGAGAGAGAGAGAGAGAGAGCAAAAAGACAACAGGATAGAAGAAAGGACAGAGATACTGTATATAGAGTGAAGAACAAATGGAGGGACTGACAGACAAGCACACAGACAGACTCATTGACACACAGAAAGAGAGACAGACCATAATTAGAATATATTTAAACATAGACTGATACAGGGTAATTTCATCCCCATTCTGTCTGCCTACCTTTTTCTTTATATATCTGACAGACTGTTTATCTCAACAACCCTTAATATAGCATCTCACTACGGTGCAACATATCATAATTGAATCTATATATGAAAATGTAATTAATTACCTAACAATGTAAACTAAGTCTTTATTACAACATAACCTTATTGACCGTGTCACAATTCAAGTGCTGTTAACATATAATTATTAATGCACGATTACACGTTACCACTTTTCTCTCGAGAATCGCATTCGACGTCATCGCAACGGGTATTTTTACGTCCGACTGCACGTCGGGGGAAATTAAAGTCACAAGTGCATAGTTGTCCAGGAATTTCTTTCAATGAGAAGATCTTATAGTATCGCTATTATTTTTTAATGGTATTTTACCAATTTAATCTCAGGATAATTGCGTTAATGAATGAATGCATTATTAAATAATTGTCTGTGGAATTCATTTTCTACGCATTTAGTTTATAGCACGCAAATGTCACGAAAATTATTTTTAACTTTATAAAAATTAACTGCAAAGATTAGATATATTAGATTAGATAAGATTAGATAGGATTAGATATATGCAAAGATTAAATAGAACAGATTAAGTATAAAAATATAAAAAATAACTAGTTGACAATAATATATTTTACAGCTCAAAAACTGCTCACTTCTTAACAGAAACAATTGGTTAATATATTCGGTGCCTATTTATTTGATACATGTATTATGGTCGATTTGGCTGGTTAATGTATTCGGGGCCGTTATAAGCATTAACCCAACATATCGATTGTCAGGGTCGATTTGTCGTGTTTATATAACCGAGACAGACATATGTCTGTGAAGCACAATTAATAACAAAAAAAACAAAGAAATCTAATAAAACAAACATATAAATCTAACCATTTTTACCTCTGTCATGTTTTAAAAACTAAAATCTCTGACGATTAAAAAAAATCATCAATTAATTTCTGGGGTCGGCTGAAAGTAACCACGGGCTGCACAATATTAAGTTCATCATCAAAGTTTTAAACTGAATTAATCGCCTTATCAATGGGTGCAGAGAGTTAAACACAAATATATAGATCTCAAACACACCAAGTACAGTTAGGTGGCAATGTGAACTTTTATGTTTCCACGTTGGGGAATGAGTGGGAACGTGTGGGAATTGGGAACGTGTGGGAATTGAGAGGAAATTTTAAATAAGAGATATTGTGGGTTTGAAATATTAATATGATCTGGCTTCAACTCACAAGGGTACAAAAGGGCGATTAACCCCCCGCCCCCCCCCCCCCCC
>JAQIXG010002993.1:0-16073 GCA_034700105.1 Oconnorella tubifera
TTCCGCAACCGCAACTCTGCTCTAAATCCTTGCGGTAACGTGAAACCTTATGTAAGCAAATTATGACTAAATGGTTTAACGTAAGCACAAATTTTTCACGTTTCCGCAACTCCAAACTTAAAAATTATCATAAAACTTTACTGCTACCGCAAGCTCCTCAAAGCTATGACTAAATCGCGCTTAATGCGTTCTGTGTTTCCTGAGTGCACTATGTACATAAGGTATTAGTCACGTGTCTCGTGTAATGATTTCCAGCGCATTTAATGGCTTTTCTTTTATTTCTAAGCAGTTTTAGTCTAATCTTCCCTGTAGCATTGTACACTTTTAATGATCTTAGCTTTCTCTACAGATTACAGTATCGCATTTTATGCTCTACTACAGTATGTAGACGCTTGCATAGTTAGGGCCCAGTGGGGTTCATAAATATTTGATCATGCAATGATTTAATGCTTATGTCTTGGCTTGTTTTCTATCGTTCATTACTGGTTACAAATAAGGAACGGATTCTTGCATCATTGTTAACACAGTGCACGCGTCCCATCGATCAAGAGTCATAATGAGCATGCAGCTGAATCTATCTCTCCCATAAGCAGCAATATTATCCAAGGTCCTAGTCTTCAATCTCGTTCTTATAACTTGTAATTTAGTTTCAAAATAATTTCCATTCGGTTGATATGAAGAAGATGAATGGCTTTGCTCTTATCTGAATGCAAATTACAAGGAAATACAATGCAATTTGATAGCATTAAATACGTAATCTGAATGTAATCTTAAAGATGTAATCTTTCTGGCTAATTGTATGTATTTTAAAGTTATAATATACATTCTTATCAAAGTTTTGTAATGTGTGCAGATGATCATGCCAAAGTTTCCTGTAGTTGTAAAAATCGGTCATGCTCATTCTGGAGTTGGAAAGGTCTGTTGGATTCTTACATTTTTACTAACTTAAACTTAAAACTATGATACTGTCAGTTTAAATCTGTATAAATAATATTGTGTCAATTTAGGGTTAGCGAACCTGTATCAGTGATTTACTTTAGACTTTTGGCAGTAGTTTAGATGTTCAGTTCTTTACAGCGTGACTGGACTAAATAAATATTCAGTTTCTGTCAGACAGTATAGTGATGTTACTTCATCAATGCTGATCTTTTGCACTTTCAAATTTGATTTCTTGCTGTTGGTTATTTTAAATCTACTTCGAGTATTTTATTGCTCTATAACACAAAAATTTATTAATATCACATCGTGAAATCGTAAACCTATATTGTGTTCCAGTTAAAAATAATCAATTTGTGAAGATTATATTGCACTATAATACAGTAGATCAGTGATTAACACGCAGAAATCTTATATTTTTTGGATTCTGAAAAGAAAGATAAACAAATAATTAATCTAACAGTAATTAATAATTAAGCTAGCAAACAAATAATAAGTAAAACTAGTTAAACGACTGAAGAAAGTTGGCGAATATCAATAAAATTTCTTATGCCAAAGAACATTAAACTTCAAACACAAGCGCTTCACTAGGTTAGACTTTAAATCAATTTATATTGACCGATTCAACAAAGGATTAAACAACTAAATGCAATAACGGTATTGCACGCAATATTCTTTTTGTTGCACGGTGTACTCGCTCAGGCATTTGCATTATGTCAGTAATTCGATAGAATGTCCCTCACGGCTACATTTCCACGTTTTAATTTTAACACTGTCGCAATTTACACTAGAAACTATCGATATTCTACAGTATACTGTATAGAATAGAGTATCAGTTGTGTGTGTTGGAATAGCACTTCCGAAATAGATTGAACGCGTAATCATATTGTTTTGAAGTTTTTAAGTGAAAAATATTTTAATAGGATATCAGCAGTTCAGTTATTTTCTAAACTTAATTGTCAAAAAATTATCATTGTCTTTTATTCGCCAATTCAACCTACCATCGCATAGATGAAATATTTCTTTGATTATCTATTGAAATATAAACTAAAATGATTAATGTTTGAATGTGTCGCTTAATTAATTGAACTATTTACTAGGTAAAAGTTGACAGTCATTATGGGTTTCAAGACATAGCTAGTGTGATGGCAGTCACAAACTGCTATTCAACCACAGAGTCTCACATAGACGCTCAATGTGACATTTACGTTCAAAAGATTGGCAACAACTACCGTGCTTTCATGTCAGTGCGTCATGTTGTTCTAGAATCTAGATGATTGTAATTAAGTTTTAAGTGGTAAAAAAACCATTTTATAGTAATGATTCAATACATGTTTAAATTTGTTTTCAAGCAGGTGTTTACGCTTGGAGATTTTAAATGCAGCGTCAGTACTCTTAAACTAGGAACGTCTTTTTTGATTATATTTATTATGAGACTTAGAGCTAAATTTTATGAAACGATATCAAACATTAAACTTTTTTCCATATTTTATGAAACGGTAAATATTGCTTTCAACTTTAGTGTCATTTTGTATTGCATATATCTCTAATAATTGTATTTTTATAAGAGAATTAGCTGAGAATTGTATGTTAGATACATTTTTTCAAGACAGTACAAGCATACACGTATTTGTGTTATATTATAATAACGTTTGAAAGACGTTAATTTCTAATGTATTTAAAATTCGCTTGTTTATTTAGTGCAAGACTCTACCTATGATATCAGGGATCAATTTTTAATACTGACTACTAACAAAAATCACATTAGCAATTAGAAAATAAATTATTACATTTTGCGTGTTTTTTTTACAGGCGCAAGGCTATGTCTGGTAATTGGAAAGCGAACGTTGGTTCAGCAACATTGGAACCTATTGCTTTAAATGACAGGTTCTGATTTTTCATTTTATTAATTCACTTTATCCTCTTTGCTTGTAGAAAAATATTAGAAACCTTCTTTGACAAATTCGGGATATCAAATAGCATGCAGTCTGCAGTAAATGTAAATAAAATTTAGTATTTAGATTTGAATCTTTCTTCCTTTTCACCTATTGCAAGGAATATAATAATTATACCAGAAGTTACTTTATACATTGAAAAATTTCTAAATATTGCTGCATACAAGTGTGTTTATTTGCTGATAAAGTGACAGATATTATGATATCTTAAAGGTTCAAGCTGTGGGTGGATGAATGCAGTCAGTTATTTGGTGGATTGGATATGCTGGCTGTCAAAGCAATCCGTGGAGCTGATGGAAATGAATATATAATCGAAGTAAGTTGTATTTATTTTATTATATTCATATTTATGCAATTTATATAAACCTTGTCCTGAAACTTCTAAATTTATACCTAATTTTTAATATAAATATATTTAGAATGTAAATAATTGATTGTTTATAATGATCGTTAGAACCACTCTTTATTATTGCTTAACCTTAATAAACTATTGTGCGTATAATGATCTTAGATTGTGTAGCTATTTTTTAAGTCATCACATTACTCTTTCTTAAGATTCTTAACCCAGAATTTAATATACTTCTATTTTTTTCAAATAGCTATTCGATAATATTTTAAAATTCATACTCTTTCACATCCTTCTTTCACATTATTCTTTAAGTCAGTACAACGCACCACTATATTATTTTATAATATAAAATTTCTTCATTTCAGGTCAATGATTCTTCGATGATGTTATTCGGAAGCTCACAAGAAGATGACTTCGCCATGATTTCAGACTTAGTCATCTCCAAGCTTGAAGTTTGCTGTAGACCCGTGCATCAGCCAGTCACTTCTATGAATAAGACAACGAATATAGGCAACATGTCACAGAATGGAGTTTCAGACACAAGATCTACTGGTTCAAATTATGGGTCAGGATCACCCAATCAGACGCGTCATATGATAAATGCCTCGGCAGGCCAGCCTTCACCTAATCGTCCCGTCAGTAACTCGGCCAGTGCTACGCCGCAGAGACAAACGCCGAATAATTTTTCACCCAAGCTAAACGAGAGGTAATTCAAACATTAGTAGTATTAGTATTGCTTATTGTATAATAGTTGTATTTTTTAACTGCTCATATTTCTTACACTGTTCAATATTATTCCGCACCTCGGAATTGTTAGTTACGACAACGCACGGTGCGTTATAAGTACGGAATACGAATACGAATTAAGGAGACTAATTATATATATTGAATAAGCTATATTTTTCTATGTTTGCTGTTAAATATTAGTCTGAAATTTTTCGCTCTTTTAAAAGTAATGATTAAAACAAAGTATAATCTTGTTAATAAAACAAAGTATTACTGGGTTAATATAAGAATAACAAAGTAAGTTACTTCATTGATATGCCACCTATTAATTACTGACTGTGATTTATTGTTATTTGATGTCAGTTTTCTCTTTATTCATTGTCATTTAATGGACTTATACCTTATTGTGATATTTTGTTGCATTCGTTTATATTATACCCAATATCCAAGCATATTATATATTTGAATATTTAAATTTAAAGTTGTTTAGTTAAATTGTTATAAAACAAAGATCGATAGTTGTTACTTTTAAGTCAACTATATGATATTATTTACAGTAGAAATTCTATTCCGAATTCTGTCCGAACCCCCCCGACGGTCACTACCATCCCTCGACCCTCAGGTCCTGCTTCCCCCGGGACCATCGCCGCCATCGCGAGGGAACTGGAGGCCGGGGAGGAAACGGACGACACCATGAATAACCTGCGTAAAACTTTTGCAGGCATCTTTGGCAGCATTAGTAATTAAACGCGAAGCCTTTTGTTATTTAAAATCAATTATAAATAGATTTTTTTCTAACTATATTTCGATGTATTTTAGCATCTATGGTCATTAGTATTTAAAGCAGTGATAATGATTTGGTATGTAGCATAAATAAGGTAAATGTATTTTAGATACTAAAAGAAAGAATTTGTGATTAAATTACTTATTAAAAGTATTACATAGTTGATTTTAAGATCAGATAATTAGAAATACAAGTAATACATCTTGTATTATAATTAAGTTATGATTTTTTGATTAGTAATTTCCAAAAAATGACATGTCAGTGTTTGTAAATACAATAAGAAATTTGTCAATAAATATATGCCATTGTTGTATTTGCCATCTGTTCACAGTATATATAATATTATATACGATACAACTGCTGAATTTTGATACAATTGTAACTTATTTAACATGATCGCAATAAGCTATACTTTATGAGCAATATATAAATTATTTCTAATTGTTTTAATGTGAAAATTAAATTAGGAACATGCATTTGTAATTACTGTGTATAGTTATATGTAAAGTATGTAATTATAATTGTAGCATTTCGCCTACTTATTTCCTATTTAACTAATGCATAAAACAGTAGTCGTTAGTACCGGTGCAATATTTAATTTGCGCCCGTTTTATAAAATGAAATATTATTTTTTGTATCACTACTAATTCTCAATTTACAACTGACTTACGCAACAATAATAATTAAAAATCATGTAAAAATTACTTTAATCACTTTAAACATATGAATACTGCAATTATTATATGCGTTTCAAATTTACAATTAATGTCATTCATCCTGGTTGAAAATTTATCAATAAATCGATGTAAATATATTAACGTTTTATTATTTTTAATTATATTAATTTTACACATTACTTAATTGAACTGTATTCGTAGCTTTACTGTAACGTTGTTAAGAACTTTTGTTTATAATTTTGTAAATACTGCTACAAAGAATTTTCGCTCAATGTTAGTTGCACTTTCCGTGTAGATAGATTAGTTTAGCACGTTCTACTAGAGTATCATTTATATTAAATATTTATGTATTGTATATACAGTATATGGCAACGATAAATATGTATTTGATATATTTCAAGCTGAAATTAATTTAAAAACTGATTGACAGTCTTCTATATAATTTTTATCAGTAATTATAATGTGATAACTAATATTTAATTGACTCTTTCATAAGTTAAATTCTCACTACTGTTTTTATGTACTGTTTTTTATTGCAGTGGATCATTATTTCATATTTAAAATGACTGCCTCTTAGTCAAATTTGACTGCAATATTACATGAAATCGATCACGTGACGATTTTTAAAATAACTGTATTACTGACATATTTTATTATGGTCGTTATGTTATGATATAAAATCATTATGGTCGTTTGTCTATACAAAAGATTTTATATAAATTTCGCACATAACTTTTTTATCGACTACGTTCTGCTCAAAATTACAATTAATTGTATTTAGGGAATTAGCGTTTATTTCTTTAATTGCTCTCAAATGTAATTTATAATCAGATGATATAGGGATAAATTTTAGCTTAATGATCAGACTTTTAATAACAACTTTTATCTTTGAAGTAACAAATACATAAAGTATACATACAGTTTATAATACATAGATTCATATACAGGAAATAGAAAACAATAAAACGGTTAATTATAATTCTAATAATATTAAAACTGAGATCACCTTGAAGTACCGAGTAGTTTTTTTAATTTTACTTGAGTTGTATAATAGATAACCAAGGTATACACATATCTAACCTAATTCCTGAAAGCGCAGATTATCAAATAAAGTAAGTTAACATTACAATTAAATTAACTGTAAAATTATTCAAGACTAGATTTAAACACGACACTGTTTTTGACCTACCTGTAGTACATATAACAAATAAAGCCTTATTACTTAAATAGATTTAATTACAATATATTAAGACCATTTTAATTAAAGTGTATTGTTTTAAGGCGGTCATTAAAATAATACTTCAACTAATTTAGACAATACGTCTAATGTAATTAAACTTTATTCAGATCTTGACGTTAATTTAATTTTATAAGTTATAACTTTACGTCAATGACTGCAGCTTACTACGATGTAAGCAATAAGCATTTATTGGGCAGTAAAGGAAATTAGCACAAGGTTATTCAAAAATATGTTGTAATTACTAGACCCTATACATTATATTAACCTGTCTATATGCAATAATTAGTAATTCTTGTTGTATTCTTAACAACACGCAATGTTTTTGAAATTGTATAAGCGCGAAGAATGCACAAATGGAAATTATAAACAATTGTACATTTTTATACAAAATGTATATAAATATACATTTTATGACTGACTAGTATTAGAACGCAATAAACAAATAAATAAATGATTTTTTTAGTAGACTTTCTCACAGAACAGTTATAATTACAGTTTTTTTAAGCGATCATGTTATTGATTTGCTATTAGTAGCCTAGCTATTAGCGTTTAGCTGCAACATGGGCCTACATTTAACGCAAACAGTAGTATTATCTGTCTGATATTAGCATAACGATGTTTTGATCGGACAAGGAAGCCTTGGCTATGCAAGCTTATAGTTTTAGGAGAATCAAACTAGAATTCGGCAATTATTATGATCTTTCGTTTTTTTTATAAATTGACGTGATTTTTGAGTCTTGTAATCACTTTCACGGAAGGCGAGCAATTTAAAAACAAACAACATGAAAGTTGTTTGCGTTGGTTGAACACAAACAACTCGAGTTACTCAAAAATATAAGATTTCAAAATATATCCGTGGATTTCTTCAGAATGGTGTGAATGCGATTTACTATCCTCTACCTCTGTGTATCATGAACACAGAGGTAGACGGTAAAGCTCATGAAGCTTTACCGTCAAGAGTATAGTCATGTGAAAATTGTTATAACGAATCGATATGATATCGATAGGGAACAGTAAAACGAAAATAGATAGCGTATATTAAATGAATTTTAAAGATACATTGGATTAGAAGAAGTTTAAGTGATTAGATTTGTTGTAATAAAATCTTTGTTTATCTCACCACTGAATAATGATTAATAATATCTGTTATTATTCTCTGTTACCGTTCATTATTAATATCTATTATTATGTTTGGATGCAATAAATAATATGTTAATTAGAGCGGAGACTAACGTATACTGCACACTTAATACTTAAGTTATAAACTATATACGTGTAATTATAGATAAACTATATACGTGTTGTGTCTAGATTAAAATAATAATGAATAATTAGCATCATAACACAGAATCAGATAACCTTAAAAATAATTAACGTTAAATATAGAACATAAATAGGCGATTAAAAAAATGTCACTAAACGACCAAATTGAATTCTTCCTGTTTGATGCTTTGTGAGCATCGTTTTCAAATATCATCATTTTGCGTATTGACGTCATTTTACAAATTCGTAACAACTGAATGATGCAAGCTCTAGCGGATTGCAAATAGAATGTCCGGCCTATAGTACAGCTGCTTAGAAAGTAAATAACAAAATAAAATAGCTGACAAGCTAAGATTTGTTGGAAATGTGATCTATTCGTTGACCGGTTAGGACTTTATTTAGAAATTTTATCGATTAAATTGGTGTTGATTTATAACTAATCAATGAGCAATTGTAGTTTAGCAACTGTAAGAAATAGCTGTATCAAATATATAGCTTTTATTTCTTAACTGATGTAGTAAGACTAAACTCACTAATAGATTTAGATGTTTAAAATTTTGGAACTATGATTATTTTGTGGATTATTAGCGTTATAATACACAAAATATAAGCGTCGTTTTGCTAATAATAAAGTCTGATCTCTGTATATGGATGAGCTTATAGCCTAAAGTATGAAATTTTGGCCTAACTGTGTATCGAAGCGTATGATATTCACATTCAAATGATAAACGACAGTTAATAATTATGTTTTATAAACATTGCCTATAGGCTACAGTGTGTCAAAAGCTTACAATTGTGATACTAGTTACTAAATTCAAATTTAAATATAGGACAACTACTGCGCGTTGGCTTATATTATAATTGATGATTTATAACAATTGCGTATTCGAGGCAAACAACTCGAGTAGCTCAGTGTAGCTTAATCTCTTATCTAAGTTCAGTTGTAGTTCTTTTTATTATAACATAGAGTGGTCGTAGGTGTTCCTCAAACAAAAGCTCAGGATTGGTCATTTGTTATATTGTGCCGAGCCCTGCATAACGTATTTGTGCATTGATAAGCTCTTATTTACGGCCGTATAGAAGCTTATTAGTCAGACTATTTGACAAATTTCAAGTCCTATAGCTTACTTTTTAATACTATCTCCATTAACAGTCAAATCCATAATATAAATCTTTTTTAATTCATAATATATCAACAGCGTATAGACAGCGTATAAACATTGATATGGTCTTGATATTTATAATTAAAATTTAAAAACTGTAATACTCAAAAATATTAGGTTTACTAAAATCGTTATAGAAAACCTAATATTTTTGAGTATTACAGTATTTCAATTTTAATTATAAGTATTAAACTCATATCAATGTTTATTAGGACAATTATTAGTTGCACTGTTATTACTTACATACTACAATTACAGAAATAAACTAAAATGCCCGTGGATCGTATCTTCATGTCTACGAGTCTTCGTTTTACTCGACAGCTTCTGCTAAATGTTCTCAAGAACAACTCAACATTTCGTCGATCTCTTCATCAAAGTCATCAGCAAGTCAAATCATCTGTTCCCGCTCAGAACCTCTCATCAAGTGCAGTAAGATATGGGGTAAGAGCAGGCTCAATGTTGGAGGAATCTGGTGGCAATGATACTTCGATCATAAGCAGTCCTTATCCTGATATTGATATTCCTAACAATCTGCCTTTGCATGAGTATCTTATTAATGAGTTCTCGAAGTATGGAGATAACCCTGCTCTGGTAATTAAGTTATTATGGGTCGGTTATGGTAGTAAATGCAATATAGATACTTAATAGATGTAATAATATTTAGCGTCTAATCTATGCAGAATTTTATGCTGCTGTGGTATTAGAAGTAGGTCCATTTGCTTAGTAGTTTATATAACATTGTTTTGTAATGCAGAAATTATGAAACAAAAGTCCTAAATACTCGTTTGTGCTGATTCTGTTAGTTCTATTTTTCGAGTGTAAAGTAAATATCAAATATAACCAAACTTACAATTACTGTAAATGTTGGTAGGCCTACTATTTTACATATTTTGTGTTGTAAATTGAAAGTATTATCACATAGTACTAAAATTTCAATCATTGTTAAACTTTCTAAGTAACACGCGAACTTGTCATCATAACATAGGTAGACGGTGTGACTGGAAATGAAATCAGTTATTCAGAGTTACAGTCAATGATAGTTAAAGTGACCAGTGGCCTCGTTCAGATGGGTTTTGGCAAGGGATGCGTCGCGACTATGTTCAGTGCAAACTGTCCCGAGTACATTGTTATATTCATTGCAGTGGGGGCAGCGGGGGGGACAGTCAGCACTGTAAACCCAGGTTATACACCAGGTACTGGGAAACATATTTTACTGTTAATTAGATGTTCCAGGCTTTCTGAATTTTAGTTGTTGTCAAATATTTAAATCTAGTATTGTAGCTAGAGTTTGTAACTTTATTCGTTTAAAGAGAAGGATACAAATATAATGTACAGTGCAAAAGATGTTAGAGATAAAGAAAAAGCTTTATTATGTTGAAAAGATTTCTTAAATTTATGAAAGTAAACATGACTAGATTTTTTTATACATCGGAAGCGTAAGTTTCATAACCTATTTCTGTTACTGGTAAAGTTTTTTCTTACATTACAGATGAATTACACAGAGCTATAAATCAAGTGAATTCATCCCTGCTAATTTTATCTCAGGAATTATTACCTACAGCCGCTGATATTTCAAAACATTGCCCAACTGTAAAAGTAAAAATATATTTATTTCAATTATATTTTATGTTGAAGTTTTGAATATGAGCCTACTAATTAAATCAAAGTGTTGATACTTTGATTTAATTTGCAGGAATTTATAACTAATCAATGGAAGGTGATAAACCAACAAGCTTTTACACATCAGAGTTTATTTTACAACACTTATCATTGACCTTGTTATAATAAGAATTACTGAAGTTCTTAATTTACAACGCCTATCTTACTGAATATAGGTCTCATCATATATTCTAAAGACAATACAAGTGAAATTGACTGTGCTAAGTACTTTAGAAGATTTACAGCTTTTTTGCAGAAATTAAATAGTTTAGCAAATATCTGTTCAAGGTTACGTTAAAGCAAGCTTAATTTAGATATATTTTAAAAATATATTGTATAATATTTTCTGATCGTCAGAATACCATTGTGTTCGGGAATGCAGAAGGTTGTCGACCTTTTTCGAGTTTACTCAAAAGTGACTCATCATATTTTCCAGAAAAGATAGAAATTAATTGCAAGGAGGATGTCTTTGCTGTTCCGTTCTCTAGTGGTACAACTGGATTACCAAAAGGAGTTATGCTAACACATTACAACATACTGTCTAATGTATTGCAAGCGAGGCAAGTTGTAATAATATATTTTTTGATTGTGTAGAGGCCTATAATATTGCTTATAAATTAGAGTAATATGTTTGAAGTAAGACCTATACAATTTATTTATTATTGTAATAAATGTATGTTTCATCTATGTGATGAAATCTATGATAGTTTATTGAACTGCATATCTAATTATGGAAAAATTATACTATCAATGATGTTACATATCGTAAGCTTCATGCAGCTATAAGCACCATTGAAAGAGTTGATTTAAATTATTGTTATTCTAAGGTTATTATATTGTATGATATATAGGAATCATGACATATTTGCTATAAATATTCAAATAGAATGCATATATGACAGATGTTTATAAACTTATCAATGTATATAAAGTCATAATAAATAATGCTGTATATCTATATGGGTATATATAGCTGTAGCTATTACAGTAACTATGCATTGTATAGCTGCTGTCTTCTGAATGATAGAACGATTGAATGATGACTTAACATTTTTTTCTTTCAAGAGATATTTATATGACCTTGAATTGCAAAAAAAAGGTTTGCGTTGCAAATTTTTTTTGCATAATTACTAAAAGTAATTGAATCAATTAATATGCAGCAGAAATTTGTAATTAATTGAGGATTAATGATCATGTTAATATATTACAATATTTCTGTCCTTAAACAGAAATTGAATGTTTATATGGTCATATCTCATATTAACACTATGAACTAACAGAATCAGATAATTTAAATTACCTATTAATAACAATTGTTAAAAAATGATCTTTTGACACCTATCTGCAACAAAACTTTTACATTCAACAAACTTACTCTAAAAGATCTTAAAGATGATTGTTGTATTATATAGCTATATGAAAATGTGCATCAATTATTTAACCAAAATGTTATTTAATTATTTAAACATAATATTTAATCACGTGTTGCACTAATTGTATAAGATAGTGTTATTTTTTGTAAACAGAATGCCAAATGTTGTTAAGTATAAAGGAAAGGGTGATTGTCTTATTTCTGTTCTTCCATTCTTTCACATTTACGGGCAAGTGAGTGTTGCTCTTGTTGGTCTCGCATCAGGAGTGAAGATCGTCTCACTGCCAAAATTTGATCCGTTTTTATATCTCGAGTCTATTCAAAAACATTCAGTATGTATACTCATAACTGAAAGTGAAATCTAGTACAGTTTATCCTTATTTTATAATATGTGATTATTGTTTGTTTAACTATGGTGGTGGCTAGCGATCAATCTTATTGTTTAAATATTATATTAAGTGCTATTCAGTATAATTTAACTTATTATTAAAATTTTACCCTTGCTTGCTTTTCATGTTAATGCTTTTTCAGTGCCAGCAATTTAATCCTAATTTTGTATTTTACGACCATATTGCTTTTCTCCATCTTACATGTTCTTTTTTTTATGGACTGATTTCCCTCTGCTAAATGGTTTCCTCTCTCAGTTGATGGTTTGTCCTCACTGCTTGGGTGGAGCATGCATTATCTTTCCTAATACTGAGAAACGTCTGCGACATCGTCCCTCGACGGTTAAACAGACCTTAAACTTTTATTGATTGTTTTTTAAAGTCTCATTTCAACATGTCCTACTACTGTTTTTTGCTATTCAGGCTTCATTTGTACATGTCGTACCACCATTGATGCTGTTTCTCGCTAAGCATCCAATGGTGAGTAAGTATGACGTGAGATCTGTGCGGGATCTGGTGACAGCCGCTGCCCCTTGTGGCACGCAGACAATCGCAGAGGTGCAAGAAAGATTTGGAGATAAACTGACAATCAGACAAGGTCGGTAGATATATTCTGAATCAAATCTAGGCGTAAAGTTAGCGATAAAAACTTGATATTTGCTTAAATTGATATTAATGTTGTGAACAACTGTAAGTAGAACAGATCTATACTAAAATCTAGTACTCTATTTGATTCAGAATTTCATTTTTCTTATGATATTTAAAATTGAGCAATTTTATTATTAACTTAATTTAATTGTAAACTTTTAACTAATCTTAGGCATTTAGGATCAAAATATTAAGAGAAGGTTTATTATTTTATTGGTTTTCATCAGGATATGGTCTGACAGAAACAAGTCCTTTGACACATTGCAATTCACACGAACAAAATAAGCATCATTCGTGTGGACCAGTTGTTCATAATACACAATTTAAGGTTTTACATTACTGATTTAATCAGATCATTACTGAATTATTAATCAGATTTTTGATCAGTACTGATTTAAAAACTTTGAAAAGCTTTAAAAACTTTTAATTTGCTTATATAACTGCACCATTTTAATTGATCAAAAGAAGATTTTGTTGTCAGCATTATGACTATCATTATAGTCATGTTTAGTTGACACATATATATGGTTTAGATTTCGTCAATTTCTTCAAAATTGACATAATTCCTGTCAATTTTTTGTATCTGCTTAGATTATCGACATAGAGAGCGGGAAAAGTTTGGGTAAGAATGAAAATGGTGAGTTGCTGATTCGAGGCCCTCAAGTTATGAAAGGTTATCTCAATAATAAAAAAGCGACAGATGAGTCCATTAAAGATGATTGGTTACACACAGGTTGTTAAAATATTTAAATTAAAAATTAAAAATTACTGATTTGTGCTCTTTTTATTAAGTAGGACTAATTTTTTGCATCAGGATGCATTTTTTGAATCGGACAAAGAAACAGAAGATAAACTGACAAAAGTTTGAGAAAAAATACACTTTATTCTTTGTTTGTTTGTAGGAGATATAGGACATTATGATGAAGATGGACACATGATCATCGTTGATAGAATAAAAGAGCTAATTAAAGTTAAAGGTCTACAGGTTCATACTTTGTATTCAAAGTTGCTGTTAGCATAATTTATTCCATGGTTTGTGGTAATTAGATTGTTTTCACATGTAACGATGCATTTAATGCTTTCGTTTTGTTTGAAAAAGAAAGATAGCATGTGTTTTGTATTGCGTATCCCGGATCAAATATTAATTTATAACTTTACTTTCTTGTGTACTAAATGCAATCAATTATCATGTATAAATGCAGATAATTGCCATATATAAGAATAATTTGTCATCAATCCTAGTTTCTAATTTCTGACTATCAAATTTCTTATGTATTCTATTTACTATATGATTATTTCTGTATATATAAAAGCGTTTATTAAGTTGCATTCAGCACTAGTGGAAATGAAACTTTATTACATATGTAAATATAAAATACAAGGGTAAATGTATCAAATATCAGGTGGCTCCTGCTGAACTTGAAGCGTTGTTAGTGACACACAAAGACGTGGCAGACGCGGCTGTGATTGGTCGCCCAGATGAGAGAACTGGAGAAATACCAATGGCATTCGTTGTACTGAAAGCTGGCATTAAACAGACCGACGAATTAAAACGAGAAATTCAGACATTTGTTTCAGGTTTGCATTTATATTCTCAGATGTTGAACTTTTAAAATTTATGTTTATATTTGCAATTTAAACTGTTAATTGATTTCTTGTTATTTTGTCAAATATATAGCCATTGTTATAGCCACAGTTACTTTAAAAATTACATTATGTTTCAAGCATTGTTAACTGCGTATAATGCATTTTCAAACTCTTGCCAAATTTTATACCAAGGTAGTAACTCCAAATTTAATCAATATCATAAATTGCAAGCCAACTGTTATGGTTTGCATAAATAGTAATATTTCATTTACTTTATAGATCGTGTTGCAGCTTACAAGAGACTAGGGGGAGTAGAATTTAGAAAAGAAATTCCTAAAGCTGCGAGCGGAAAGATACTTCGTAGAATCTTACGAGATGATGTTTAGAATACCTCTAAATTTTTAATTTTAATTGACTGATGGATTAAATATAAGAGTGTTTTAATTACAACGACTGTATAGCCTACTATTCGTGAGATCTGCGGATAAATATTAATATTTTATTTTTATTTGGTGTTGATGACTTGAGGTTAATTTATGTGCGGATAAATACAGTGTTTCGTGTGACAGTTATTTTGCTTTGGCTGCACGCGTAAATTAGAAACATTCCAGAATATTTCTATCTAAACTGTATATTAATTTATTTAAGCTCAAGTTTTTGTGAAGAAAGTTTTTATTTCTAGCGATTCTAGATCGAGTTGGTTTTAAAGAATTTCTTAGTATTTGTTTCACAATACAGGACTTTTCTGTTATTTTCTTTACTGCTATTCATTCAATAATTGCTTTGCGATTTTTTTTCTAAGCTGAGTTTTACTAAACACCTGTCGCAATAAATAATCTATGAAATAATAGCAAAGTTGAAAAGAAATATGTGTTCAAGAGCGGTGCAATAAATTTGTGCTAACTGTATTACGTCTCGTTACTCGAGAAACTAAACTAATTAATTAGATTTACTTGTTTTTGAAGTTTAACCTGGATAAATGCTAACAATTTTATATTGATATGGAATTTAAATCTAGTTTTAGCATTAAAGAATGACTTGGTGATCTGCGTTGTTTTGTTCTTTTTTATCAATTTTCCTTACTCTATCAAACTGATCCATAGTTAGTGAATCTAGATATACGTTGACAAATTGAGTAGTCGAAGTAGTTATTTTTATATGCTAGAACAAATTAATTTGAAATCAGTTAAAAGAAGCTTAGCACACGTGTTATAAAGCTCTCATGTTACTAATGCAGGGCCGTCGCGTATGGGCCTGCGAAGCCTGCGGCTGCAGGGGGCCTCGGATATATAAGGGGCCCCGTTTTGATAGAAAGTATTTTAATTTGA
>JAQIXG010002994.1:0-16072 GCA_034700105.1 Oconnorella tubifera
CACAGTCGATTGTTCTTCCAAAATCTGCCTCATGATCTTGCTCAAGCAGACGAACGCTCTTGAAAACACACGCTCTTACAGTGCCTCTAAATTTGTAACCTTTATGTACGTCGTAGAACACTTTATATTCCAGTTTGAGAAATGTTAATCGGTGGCCTTTGCAATTCAACAATAATCTGTTATTTACAATGATATTTGTAGGTGTTTTTTTAATTCGTAGGTCAGCTGAAAAAGTGCATTATTGCTAAAAGGAATAAGATGCTTAAACTCTACTCAAATTTTATATCTTTAATCACTTAAAGTTGAGATAATTATTGTAAAATTACAATAAAAAATAATTGTAATAATTCAGCGTAATAAAAATAAAATATCAGGGAGAAATCTGTCCCCGAGCCTATCTTAATCTCTCGACCAACCGACGGTTAATACCGCCAGCGTTCAGCCGCAGAAACCGCTTAACCGCGCCACTGAGTTGAAACACCTGCAGTTCCGATCTATTAGTCGTTGATTTTATGCACCGATAAATATTTATTAATCGTACGGATCGAAATTTTAATCCGACTCGCTAATGGAACGATTGTCGTTGATGAAAGAACTGCTTTTAAGAGCAGCGAATAATTAGTCAGTGTAATTTATTAGAGAGTCTTTTGCTTGCTGAGTTCAAAGTAGTCTAAAAAGTAAGTAACTGAGAAGGATGATAGTACTTCTTATTGCATTGTTTTAGTTATTAAATGAAGCGAATTGAACCTCTTTTAACGTTAAGTAGTCTGTTGTTAATAACAAAAATATATTCTAATTATATTTTTTAGCTATAGAAAATCCTATGCCATATTAATAAAATTTGTTTAAACGTCATTAGATATTCATTCATAGAATATTAATTTAAAACAGGATTAGGTGCAAATTGTTAATTTGAATAATAGCAATTTATATAATAATTAAATTAATTCAAAAATCTTGTTAGGCATAACTAGACTTTAGTTTATTAGGCATTCTATTTCAATTAAAAAGCACAAGAGCAATTGTAATTTAAACTGTAATTATGATTTAAAACCAATAAAGTCCAAGACAGCCAATTACATTTTCTTTATTTCATTCAACTTGTATTCAATGGCAGATAAACTATTTACAATCATTTGTCATCTTTTCTTCAAAGAAACGAAATCTTGAATGATCAGTATAGATCATTAATGAACAAAGATTACAAGAAAGACACTACAAGATTTAATTAAACTAAGAGTTTAAATTTCTTAACTAGCATCCACGATCGCGTCATGAAAAATATAATCCTGTCAAATACCAATTTAACATGACATTAAAATCTCGATGTTCAATACACATGCATCCAGTAATGTTTTCAAACAAAAACCTAAAAATAACTATCGCATAAGTTTGTAATTATAAAAAATAGTTTATCTAATAATAGCCAATACTTTTGCATTATTAAATACCCTTAACAATACTAAAATCTGAATAAAATAATGAATATTTTCCATAATTCCAACAACATCCATCTCCATTATCAGTCTATTTGTAAAGCTATAAATTGTCTAAATCATCTAGACAAAGTCAAACTTCAAATCTCCTCAGACTGTTCTGTTCCATCAAATACCTGTACCTCCAGTGATGGATCTAAATACATCACCCCGTGCGATTCATCCTCTTCCTCCTCCTCCTCCATCTCCCCACCCTCCGCCTCCTCATCTCCCTGCTCTTCCTGGATATCCTCCCCCTCCCCCTCCCCTTCATCCTTACCCAACCCCTCCTCCCCCTCTTCCTGACATTCCCCTGCCAGATCAAAATCTGTCAGTCCGGTGCTGGTGACCATGTTAAAGACGATGTTCGTTTTCTTAGTATGCGTGCGCATGTGTTTCGTCAGGTGATCGCTTCGCATAAATTTCTTATCGCAATCGCCGCATGAAAAGCGCTTTTCTCCTGCGAATAAATATCATATAAATAAAATCTTATAAAAAAAGGTTACGTTTAAAGTCTGGATTACCATACCATACAAACGATGTCGAAAACGTAGCTGTTAATTTAAGCGTCTTACTATTTAAAGGATGTGACTAGTTATAGAAATAGTGAGCTACCAGAGATTCGAACCTGTATCTATCGATTTCGAATCAAGCTCTCTAACCAGTTCTCTAGCGGGCCTAATTGAAAATATTGCTTTTGATTTGCCAATCTATATTCTAACACTATATTTAAAAGTAAAATAAAAATAATGCGATACACACCTGTATGGGTTCGTTTATGTCGTTGAAGCTCATCGGATCTCGTAAACTTTTTGCCACAGTAGATCCAGTTACATGTAAAAGGTCGATCACCATTATGCCATCTGAAATAAAACTCGATAGTTCAATCTACAGATTTATAATCCAATACAAGAGTAGCATATCGAATATATTACATGCACATTTCTGTAAATTACTGTATCAAATTCATTTTCAAGAAATTTGATATTTGTCTGCACACAGAATAACTAACGACTGAATGTAGGACGATTACATGTCAATCATCTGGAATACATATCAATATTTGTATAATATTGATTAAAAAGATGCAACAAATGAAAACAAGCAAATGAGTAAAATTTCACTCAAATAAACTTTAAAACCATCCAAAGTACCTCTCCATTTAAGCCAATGACAACAAAAAAAAGAGAAAAAAGAATAATGCAGTGCAGACTCAAAGTTAATTTTAAAATGCAGTTCACCTGAGATGAGCGCGTAAGTGAGATGTCTTGCCATACACTTTATTGCAGCCTTCAAAGTGACAAATGTGCATCTTACGCTGTCCATCCAGATTCCGGCTACAAGAACAATATAATAAACACGCGTGAACGATCAAATCAGCCCCGACTGTTAGTTCTCAGGATTAGGGTTCGAATTAGGGTTAGATTTAAATGCTCAAAAAAGTATCAACTTACTTAAAAAGGTATCAATTTACTTACATGCAGTGCACATGTACAAAATGTACACCGCATATAATATATTTGATATACTATATGCGGATTAAAATTTGTGTCTATTATAATCATTATTATTATTTCTAACCCTAATTGCTACCTTATATAACTTTACAATAACGTCTAAATCATCCACATTACTCACTTCTTACATCCATCCCTACAGTTAGGACAAGTGCATGCCATGCGTCGTACCCTTCTCCCCTGCATCAGTTCATCCTCCAGGTCATAGTCCCCTGATGGAACCCCCGGCACTGCCACCAGCTCTCCATCTACATAAGACATCGTCAGAACATTGCTCTGGGAAGGATCTTTCTTAATCGACCATTTGGTCGGATTAGATGTGGATGAGTTCTGAACTGGAGTGACTAAATAAATACCAGAGGATATAGTGTCTTGTGTTGTTTATTAAAATTGTCTAAATTCAGATGTTTCGGTATCAGAATTTTGTTTAAATATCAGAGCAATAACTTAAAAATAGTTAAATTTCTGAGCCCGTTTCATTCTATAAGACATAATATAAATTATCACACATAATTAACGTCCAATTCATTCCAAAGAAAGTTTTCAATCGCTACACATAACCTAATCTTTTTAAATCTTTAACTTTAAATTAATAGATCAACATATTACCCGTACAAGATAGTTATATAAAGCTATATACGAAACAGAATCATCTCATGTAATAAATCTACAATTTTTTCTTATTGTTTTTGGTACATTTTTTCAGTGAATAAAAGTTCATACATATACAGTGAACTTACTAAAAGTCATTTGTTGCACGTTAGACGCCGGCGTCTGATTGGTCGGTAGCAGTACAATGGGAGAGCCAGTCTGTTGCTGTATGGACGACGTATTAGCAGTACCAGCGACGATGAACTGACCTTGAAGAGCCAGAGACTGAAGGCCTTGTATGGTCTGCATGCCATTACCCGCATTCTGGAAAACATCAAATTCTTATTGCTTTAGGTCACACAGAAAACTTTGTTACATCATTGTCAATTTATAATTAATTGTAATTGTATAATAATAGCAACTCTAGATAATATTTATCAGTATATTAAATTAATTGTTTAAACTCATTTTTCTCAAGTAATTATATAAACAAGCAACATAGCATAGACCAGGTGTCTCATCAAAGAGAGCACTGTGCTCTATTTTCACAACTGATATCATTACGGTGTCATTGTCATAGATCTAGTTGTGTCATGTACACTAGTCATTCAATAACACATAGCAATGTCTACTTTTCAAGTTGATTTTCATGCATTTTCTGTCAAGTACATTGAGTATTACACCTTCAATAGATGCAAATTAAACCTAATTACACCAATATTACACTGATAAAGGTGTAAATGACACCTTTACTGGTGTAAATAAAGGTGTAAATAAAAATTTACTTATAAATATATATAAATCACACCTTTACTGATAGCACGTACAAACAAAAATATCATTCCTCCACGCCACCAACAAATAACAACGCATCAAAACATCCACAGACCTGAAGCTGTACCGTACCCATTGAATTACCCCACTGATTGCCCTGCATCACTTGCCCATTCTGCCCCACTATCTGGACATTCCCAAAGTTCCTACAACCCTGTCCACCAGCTGCCACTGCCTGCAGGATCTGTCCGTTTGGTAACATTATATTCTGAACGTTACTCCCCGCCCCACTCTGCTGCCCCCCCAGATTAATACCCCCCGACCCCCCTGCCAGCGAAGATGCCGGAATGGCAACCACCATCATCTGCTGACCACCCGGCTGATTACCGGACACGTTGATCTGCTGCTGACCGGTCCCTGGCAATGTAATGATCTTCACGGTTGGTTGATTCTGATTCGCGTCTGACTGACTACCGGCGCCTTTTTGTTGATCCGTCATAAAGTTGCTCAGCATTATCGGTTGTTGTTGTTGTTGTTGTGGTTGAGAGACAACATTCCCCTGCAACATCGCGTTCTGGAAATTAGCCAATGGCATCTGGACAGTCTGCATGATGGTCTGCCCATCAGCACCAGACATCGGCACTTGAATGCTGACCATCTGCTGACTTGCATTAGTCGACTGACTGACAACATTCTGACGATTATTCCCCCCTAATGTGATGACATTCTGCTGACCTCCAGAAATCATGCCTGGCTGGGACCCAACAAAAACACTATTCTGATTCTGCCCTTGAGAATTACCCCCCAGTGTAATAATCCCACCCTGGCCAGTAATATTAGATAAATTGAAACTCTGAGCATTGCCCCCCTTACTCCCCCCCGCTTGTACCGTCTTCCCCTGCTGTTGCCCCATCCCCCCTGAATTCTGTAACTCTCCGCTGGACCCCACCACCATAACGTTCTGATATTGTGGAATAATATTATAAGTGATCGTATCCCCCGGTCCCACCACCGGTGTAGCGATCAGCTGGGGGGACATCTGCATCATCTGACTCCCCCCGCCTCCCCCAAAAACATTCCCCCCGAGCACCCCTTGAGGCCCTATCGCCTGGGCCCCCACGATCTGAAACGCGTTGCTCCCCGAGCTCTGCGCGGCCGCCGTCAGCTGCTGCAGGAGCCCCGGTTGATTAAGCAGCGCCTGGAGGTTGAGCACCCCCCCTGGGCCGATCAGCCCCCCGGCGGTTCCAACCCCCCCATCAGATCCCCCGCCCTCGGGTGCCGCCCCTCCACCGCCCACGCCATCCCCTATCTTACTACAGGTGGCGGCCAGTAGCGCCAAGGGGGAGGGCTTTACTTCCTACAATCAAACACAACGATGGGTTAAAGTGGGCGGGACTTGGGGGAAATAGACAGGTTCTGAGCCCCACAGTGGGCGGGACTTACCTTTGATGACGTGGGCGTGGTTATGTAGTTATCTTTGGCTAATTTATTCGCGTTTGACGTCATATTTAGTTAAATACGTCACAGAACGTAACGCCTAGTGGGCTGGAAAATGGCGACTGGCCACACAAAGAGGTAGTCGCCGGGCGGGGCTCGCTATGCTCTAGGCTAGCTAGGCGTGGTTGGCTAGCAGGCTGTAGGCTTCCAGCGGGCTAGCTAGGCGTGGTGTGGGTAACAGGCTGTAGGCTAATGGTAGCATAGCGGGCGTGGCACTGGTAGGCTGAAATGTGAGGCCGTGGCCTGGATTCGTTGGCGGCTGGGCTGAGCTACAGGTAGGCGGTACTGCGTACTGGGCCGGCTTGCACTGGATAGGCTAGAGTGCTTGGACTGGCAAGTACAGTGGTCGCGATCCAAATTGCTAACATTTATAAATAGTTATTTTTAACCACAAGGGATATTAATTAAGGTTAAAGAAAAATATTGCAGTAAAAGAAGTTATAAGAAAAATGATCTTGAAAGAGCAGTTTGAGATAATCCTGATAAATAGATGGCGGGCGTAAATATAAAAAATATAAGTTGATTCGATTATAACAAAAATTATATTGTGAATTGCCAGACGATGTACAAAACTATCATAAGTTGTTGTTAATCATCCAAAAATAAAAGCAAATAATTTTAGTCAAAGTTTAATAGGATTTTTTCAATAAAGCCAAATTGTATTAATTTCTAATCGCTACCAAATGTGAGCAGCTTCGAATATAACAATATTTAACGTTAGCAAAATACATCTGCGTGTTGCACACCCTATTGGTCACTTTTTATCTTTTCTTATCATTGATTGGTTTAATCTAGGTCATATAGGTGCGCCCTATAAGCTAATTAGCAAGCGTGGCTTGACCTAAATACCACGTCACGTGTCTTTTTATAAATAGGTCAAAATTCAAAACATGTAATTTTCATGTTTTTTATTTTTTCTGGTTTTTTTCCTAATTAGGAAATCTCCGGAGACTGGGGTGATTATTCCATAAACATATCTATCCTATTTTGATTTGATTTAATTATTTGACGTATTTGAACAGTTAGAATGTGGATTTAATATCGGAGTATAATATTCTTGTTTTTATTCTGTTTGCCTAATTATGAAATCTAATTTTTAATGGGGGGGGGGGGCGCAGTGTTATAGAGTTGTATGTTTTATTTACTATTTATTTTATAATGAATAGCTTTTAAGAAGTAAATTTTATATTATTAGATTATTTCTTGGATTACTATTTTGGTATAAACTCGAACTAGTTAGGTTCAGGGTTAGAAATGAGGTTAGGGTTAAATAATCTTTGAGGTTAGGTTAGGTTTTAGTTAGGATTAGGATTTTAGAAATTGTTTTTTATCGTTTGTAATCGATTTTGAGCTAAATCGTTTAGTACGGAATTATTATAATTGTGCTCATATAGTTTTACAATCGCAGATGGCGGTATATTAAGTTAATATTAACATTTGTACAGTAATTATGAGATTATCAGGAGATTAAAAGATTATCTTGCAATCTCCTGATTGTATAAGATCTTTTGCGGATCAAGTTTTAAGGGGCAGCAACGTTGCCTGCCTTCATTAAATTAATAGCGACATTTGGCGAAAAGAAGATGAAACTAATAGAAAGTGCGGAGCATGGCACACATTTGGAAGCCCTGCTGATGCACGACCTTAAGTGCTTCGGGGTGAAGGTCACGAAGACAAAGAAGAAGTCAAAAGTGGACAGTTGTCCGGTTGGTCGAAGTTTTTTATCGTTATTTACATCTTTATTGGATTACGATTTATCTTATGTTTTATATTAATATACTAAAAAATCAACAGTAAATTATAAATTGTTGATATCATTCGGAAACTGTTAGCTAGACATTTGGATTAACCTAAATGATGTCAAATAGTGCTTAAATTATTTTACTATTTATCTTCCTTATCTGACAACGTTTGCTATTTTGATGTTTTTGTTTTCTGTGTTGCACGCTTTAGTCATTGTATTATTTTCGTTTTTATTGTTCTATTTTCAGCAGCCATCCGAGAGATTAAAAAATTCCGTATTTGGTTGCGATCTTATAAACGTACCAACTGTACTGGTTACAGATGTTGGACCAGTGCCAAGGTTGGTAGCCAGAGCTTTCTTTTATATAAGAACATACAGCATTTATTTTAGATATTTTAGAATCCTGTGTCAAGCGACTTAATGCAAAACGGATATTTATATATCAACTTTTTGTATAAGACAGTTTGTGAACTGATTTTTCGTACATCGGTATACTAACTGAAGTCAGTTAGTCTGTAGTCATACTAACTGTATTTTACTCCGATTAGAGTTAAGGTTAGGTTGCGGGTTAGTGTTTACTATAAAAAAATCTGCTGTAGACGAACTGTTGGTGTATGAAAAGTTAGCATACAAATTGTAAATACAAGAACTGTTTTTTGAACTGTCATGTATTTGACGAATCTGTTTTAGTGATCTATCGAGACAATTGTAAATATATAGCTTGTAAATATATAGCTGAGGATGAAAACAGAATAGTTATTAATTTTATAATTTAAATTTTTTTTTTGATATTCAAAGTGCAAATTGAATGTCAGTGGACGATTTCTAGTTCTTCATTCTTTTTATACTTTATTCAATTTTTGATAAGGTTTATGGTATTAAAAAATAATTGACTCTGTGTATTATATCAGTGCAATTAATATACTCGTATAATATTAAGCGATGAATTTTATACAAGAATTATCAGTTGCCAGTATTTCTCGGTCATTGATATAATAATGTAATTAATAATGCCATTAATTTAATTTAAGTAATTTAATCATTGGTAATTTAATAAGTAGAATGAATAATACTGTTTTTCACTGTTGCAAGATTTCTGGTGATGGCTGTTAATATACTTAATGCAAGTTTGGATTGTGAAGGACTCTTTCGTAAATCAGGCTCTGTGGCGAGAGTCAAGGAACTACAGGTTAACATTAAATCTAACTTTATTTTAGATATCTCGGGTACTTTCAAAGGCAATCTATCAAAAATGTCTCGATAAATTGTAAGTTTCTAGGGTTAGTTTAAGAATTAAAGTTTGGGTTAAGTTCTGGTTTTGGTTATTAAATAAATGTGAGGGTTATGTAGGCAGGGTTATTTTTGTCTTGCAGCTTTTAAAATTATATAAAAATATGCAATTTTGTAATAGTTATAACTTATAATACACTACTATTTTATTAACAAAATATATTAATATATTTGATTTGTAAGTTACATGCATCGATTTGAGAAAACAAATCAAATTTATTTGTATGTTATAAAAATGAATGCAAATATGACATTTACATGCAAATATATATATTTCAGTTTTAACGCGTATCAATTTTTTTTCTTATCTTTTGCGCTAGAAATAATTAGAAATAATTATTAAAATTATTAAAATTTCTATCATTACTTTTCTTATTCTATACATACTTTTTTATTCAGTCAAGGATTGAATATGGAGAGAGTATAGTAGGAGCTAATCCCTTAGATATAGCCAGTCTTATCAAACAGTTTATACGAGAGATGCCTGAACCTTTGCTGTCAGTCAGACTACAGGACTCTTTTCTTCAGTGTCACCAGGTGTCACCGGAGTGTCAGCGTGTCGCGGCGGTGCTGCATTTATGTCTGCTACTTCCTGTCACGCATTTGACGATGCTGCGTTATGTCATGTCGTTCTTTCAAAACGTAGCGAGTCACCAGGTGATTGATGATATTCGACTGAGTTAGATAAAATTTGATCTAAATTAATAGCTTAATAAGTTAATGGCTTAATTATTAGCTTAATAAGTAAATGGATTAATTAATGGCATAGTAAGCAATGGCTTACTGAATGTGATAATATATATGATGGTAAAGTGGTTGTATCACGGAATTGATAGATACTGGTACTGGTTTGAGTTTCAGTTTTATTGACTTGCTGCACCTTTAGCGAGATGCACAATTCAACAAACTTTGGCATCAATCACAAGTCTACAAGTTTAGCTCAGACGTAAAATGAACATATGGATTAGACTTTTTAGGGTTTATTGTTTACGTAATAGATAACAGTGTTATAGTGTTATATTTATAAACAGTTTATATCATAATGTTACCTTTTTAAAACAGTTTACATTATAATATTATTATTACATAATTATTTAACAACATTAATGATATCGCTTTGTCGAATTCAGTTTCTTACTAAAGGATGCAGCAAGTTGAGTGATTTATTGATGTTTTTAGGAGACCAATAAAATGAGTGCGTCCAATCTGGCCGTCTGTTTGGCTCCGAATATTTTCAGGCCCAACGGTGGGGGGGACATTGCTGATTTATCTGATCTCAACTTCTTTCATGTAATTTATCTCTAGTTGTTCTTAACTAGTCTATAAATCTAGGTTATGAAGCTAAAAATGCATGTTTAAACTAGTTTATAAACATCAGCTCTGTTATCTAGATATTTAGAATTTACGCAAAAAATCTATTTGCGATTGTTTTAAAATTGATTGTTTAGACATTTTATAGCTGTATTGTTTTAGCTTATTTTCTCTTAAAGTTTAAACTTTTATTTATGTCAGCAATTTTGCTCACCTTAAGTTCTGAAGTTATTAAAGGATGTAGCAAGTCAGTTTAATATTGTCACGGGTTTTGAATCTGGTATCTCTCAGTTTCGCGTCTATTATTCTAACCTCTTTGTCATGACGTTTTATTATTCTGGTATCGTTTCACTCTAGGCTCAGACTGCTGTTGTGCAGCTACTAATAGAACAGAGCGCGTCAATTGGTATCGTGTCAACCGAACTGTCTCACCGCGTCGGCTTAATGTCGGCTTGTTTTTCAGCCGGTGACTCAGACAGTGAGTCAGACGATGAGTCATGTGGGGGGGCAGGGGATGGGAGAGGGGAGAAGAAACGTAGCGGTTCATTTCAGGGTTAGGATTTGTGTTATAAAATTTATTTAAATATTTGCGAGTTAGAATATGGTTGTATTACAACGGTTTTACAAGTTTTTTACAAAGTATTTTTACGATGTCACGAGAATTTGTTTACAGACATTTGGTCTATGACACTACGTCTACCAACATTTGGTCTACTGCAACATTTGGTCTACTGCAACATTAGGGTTAGAATTAAGGTTAAGGCTATATAGTTGGGTGTCTGGCTTGTTTTATAATTATTTTAAGGGTTACAGTTACTGTAGACCAAGTGTCAGTAGACCAAATGTTGGTAGACCTATTTTTTTTAGACCAAGAAACTTTGTTTTTATTTTCTTTAAGGTTTGGTGAGCAATCTAAGCAGTAGTTTTAGTAAGTGGCGAGGCGGGAGTGGAACGCGAGATCGACAGAACGCTAGTGCTTTGTACGGCGTTACTGCCATTCATCACACTGTAGGGGCGAGAGAAGGCGGAGTCAATGGGCTGTCAGATGATGTGGCCACGCCTCTTTTGATGCGTAAACGTAAAGCAGAGGAGTCTGCTGTGCCTTTTTCAGCGGGAAAAAAGTTTGTGTGATATATGATTATGATTGAAAATGTATTTTCAAATAATGTCAGGTTTAGATTTAGAGATTGATCGTGATTGTGAATATAATACAAAGATTCTGATTGTTGTTGATATATAGTGCTAAATGGCGCAGCAAGTATTTTGGAGTATATTTGCTTTGAGTTCATATCTTGAACCAATCTGATGTTAGGAAATAAAATTCCTGACTGTAAACTTTACATCAGTTAATATTACAATATTTAATTTAATTTGAATTTCTTTTTAATATTATTCGACGTTTAGGAAGGCCATCTTACAGAATATGCCACATATGTCAACTCTTGGAGGCGGAGCTTGTACTCCAGGGGCGGGACTTAGAGGTACGATTGACGCAGTTGTAGCTTGCTTTCATTAGTGATGTGGATATATATGCAAATATTGCGATTAACTTAACACATCTCTTGCCTGTCATTTCTCTTTCATTTTGTAACTTAATAAATCTGTTTGCTACTCAGCTGGTAATATTGGTATCGATTCACAATGGAGAAAAGAGAAGCATTATCTAGCAAGCAGTACAAAGAACCACAGGTTATTGTTGCAAGTCTTAAATGTATTAAGTTTATTAAATTTATTAATTTTTATCGTTATTTTGATTGTTTGCTTATTTTAATAACTCGCTTCTTTGTCAGATATGCTTCTATCAGAGATTCTATATTAGTTTATCAATTCAAATATACCTAATAGAAACAATTTGCTATATTGATATGATTATTATTTTAATGTTTTTTAGTCGCGAAGATCTTCTGAGCACATCGTCATCAATCAATCAAGTACCGAGTAGCCCTTTGTCGTCTAGAAGTAAGGTTCGTAAAAGTTTTCAAGGACTTCTACGTAGACTGAGTGGATCAAAGGACACTAGTCAGGTAAAATATCCTATTTTTATTGACTCGAATGAAATAATCGAACTTTAGTGAGCTTTATTGTGGCATTTCTCTAACTGTATTAAGTTTTGTAGCTAAGTTAATTTTTGTAATTAAATTTACTGCGTAGGTAATTAAGTTTGTAGTCTCATTACGGGTTTCCATTAATAAATTTTATTTGTCTAAATAAAATATGAATATTTTTTAGAAATTATTGCTATATTGTGTAAAACCAAATTCTACAGATAATCAAGTGAAATTGGCACAGTGAGGTTGAACAGGTTTTAGTTAAATTTTTAAAATGGATTTTAATATTGTTAGTATTTCTCCTTTTATATCAGAAAAATTCAGAGTCTTTGATCATCGATGAATCGGAACCTTTACATTCAGTCATGCGCGAAAGATCTCCGAGCGCCGTCACCTTTGACCTGTACTCTCGCGAATTAAGCGCTCAAGCCGAACAGCGAGGTCGCCGCCTTGACCTCTCTCAGACCCCGGGGTCACGCAAGCGTAGCCTATCAGAGGACGCTTCAGTGGGCGCGTCATTGCGTCGCGGTCGACCGAACACGGAGCGTACTGGTCTGCCACCTTCGCTGTATCGTTGCGGTTCAGACGCTAGCAGGCAGTTGGTCGCGGTTGAGCAACTTTGTAACGATGACAGTTCAAAGACCGTGATTGAGTCGGAAAAATGTGACTCAGAGAATATTATTGATGAAGACTTGAATCGTAATAAATTGGATGGTATTCTTATTGATACCAGTCCTATAGGAGGAGATTCCGAGAGAAAGAAGAAGAATAAGAGTAATGATGAACTGGGTGCAAGATCATTGCTGAATAGTGTGGCTAGAAGAGATGATGATGAACTGGATGGGATGGAATATGAAGTGATGGATGGTGATGATGATGACCATGATCAAGCGTTCATTGATGTGGATGTATCGATGGATGGAGATTTGGATGATGAAGAAGAGTGTGATGATCGTGACTTAAATGATGATGAACATGATGAAAAGATTGAGATAAGAGACGAGCAGAATTTAGACGAAACAATATTAAATATTGTCGAAAAAGTGGATAAATTGGATGAGCAACAAAGGTGTGTTACTTCGCAATATTTTAACCACGATGCTCTTGTCAATGATTCAAATAACTCTAATGCATCGATGGGATTACACGCAAATGTTGACTTGGATGATTTGACATATCCCAGCCCGCTTTATAATAAAACAGATTATAAGCAAACGATGAATCAGAATCTTACTGATCATTCAGATTCCGTGAGAGTATTGGCAGTTCGCACATCAATCGCCCATCGCGCTAGACTTTTAATTGACACGACGAATGAACGTTACGTTAACGCGCATATTCAACGTGATGAAACCTCTTATAAAGTTGACAATACACCAAGAATTAAACCACCACTTTTACCGAATGGTTTGACTCCTAAAATTGGCGCAACTCCTAAGATTAAGACGCCATTATTGTCTCATTCGGTCACGAGGAAACTTTTGGTCAAAAGTGGAGCGATTGGGACACCCATTCGTAAAAATGAGTTGCCCCTTGTTCCTAAATGTGATCATTGAGTAACTTTATTTCTGTAGTAAATTTCTATTCGCTTCAAATGAAGAGATGTTATCAATTTATTTACCGGATAATTTCGCTTGCGTTACGTCATTTTGAGGAAGGCGCTAAATAGCGAAGTACTTTGTTGTATATAATTTCTTATTTGTAGTTAATTAGTAAAGGTTGCACTCGATTGTTGAGTTACACTTAGCACGCGTTATCTTTATTATGGACTGAGCGGTTCAGTATTGTTTCATTACTTACAGTTATATATGATTAGTTGTTATAATATATTAGTAGTTAATGCTTGTGGATTGTAGTAGAGGTTCTCAATCTGCGCTTTGCATTCCACTAGCAGTCACAGTAAAGGAAAAAAGGAATAATATTTTTACTTACATACACTGATATGCCTATCCTTGTATTAAGAACCTTATATTACATTATTCTTACATTATCCTTGTATTAGGTTCTTTGGGATGTTATATATACGAATTTTATTTATTTATTTCTCGATTAGAAATGTATTTATTGCAATAAGAAACAAATCCAATGACGATTCAAGTGACAAATTTATACGGTTTAAGTATTTATACTCATTCTTTCTGGCAGTTATATATAATGACAAGTTTTATTTGTGATATGTTTGATATAATATTTTGTTTAGATTTCACTTATAGCATTAAAACTAACGGATTTCATTTCAAAAATACAAATAAAATGCCTTATCAATAATAAATTTGTTATCATACAACTTTAATACATTATATTCACGCTTTGCTTAATGTCACATTAGAACAAAACAAGATATTTAGTGATATAACATCGCTGTTAAATCACCACAGATTAATATTGCAAACTGGTGTGCTGAAACCAAGTGTTTTAAAAAAATGAGACTTAATTCCATCCATTAATAGAGCTTCCTTGTGATTGTCATATTACGGTAAGCTATCTATATATAACACAACTTATAATTATTATAGATATAAAATCATTCTGAAGTTCAAACAAACATAATATTACTATATACTATAAGAATTAAAATAAGTAAAATATAATTTGTGTTTTATCAAGTTTTATAATTTTGATATTCATTAATTGATCAGTGAATAATCCATTATTTACATACACATCTGGAATAAATAATTAAATATGTGTAATATAATAAATATCAGATACAGTACATTAAATTCCACGATACTTTAACCAATTTACTCTGATTAAAATAGGATTCCAACAAGCTGTAAGATATAAATATGTCAAATAAATCGTTCAAGTTTTGACTAAAATCAATGAGACACCGATAGAGATATAAGAGATCAGTGATCATGATGATCATGGATTGTAAAATAGCAGCAAATATATTTCACAATTCCGCAAGCTAAAACAATAGCAAATATTACAATAATATAGAGAAATGATGCCATGAATAATGGGACAAATAATTCCAATGATCAAGGAAACGATTGTAATAATTCTGTATTACAATTCAAATTTTCATTAAAACCATTTTTAAAGTGTAAAAATAATAAAATGACGCAAGAAGTTTATTTGAAATTAAATGCCTATTCAAGTTTACATTTACGAGGCGCATTCACAATATGTAATTGACTACTTCAAAACTGCAATACATCAAATCTGAAATTTGACACAACGCTCACCGCTTGTATTTGAATCTAAGAACGCAGTTGTGCATTAGATAATATCTCAATAAAACTAGTTTTAAATTTATTTATTTTAAACAGTTTGGTTTAACTCAATTTATATCAATAGTTACAAATTACTGCACACAGATATTTTTTTTATAAAATTACTATATCATTTACTATGTCTTTCAAGCAATTTATTTCAAGAATTAAAAGAATTAAATATTTTTACACAATATAATGTACGTCTTATGTACTTCAGACACAGAAACTGATGAATTTGTGTGGTAAATCTTTGAATTTACTCGGCTATAAAATAAACATACAAATGATAAAATATACAACAACATACTCGTAGAGTATGTAATATATATTAACTACCATGTTCCAA
The DNA here is from genome assembly GCA_034700105.1 of Oconnorella tubifera. Taxonomy (NCBI): domain Eukaryota; kingdom Metazoa; phylum Annelida; class Clitellata; order Enchytraeida; family Enchytraeidae; genus Oconnorella; species Oconnorella tubifera. The sequence continues at coordinate 15,818 of JAQIXG010002994.1, forward strand.
ACTCAATTATGTCACAAAAAGTAAAATATGTTCAACATTGAAACATAACATTGAATAATATAAACAATATGAGTTGCTAGAAGGAATTCATTACAACAAAACTCATCTGCAAAATCTTCATCATCAAAACAAATAAATATCATTAAATGTTTTGACTAGGGAGCATCCATTAAGGACATCCCCAAAAAATAAGCACTTTTTGACCCCCCCCTCCCCCTTGTCCCTTTATGTCCCTTTTCTGGAGACCCCCTCCCC
>JAQIXG010002995.1:0-16071 GCA_034700105.1 Oconnorella tubifera
TTAAATTATTTTTATATTATCTGCTACTTTTTACATTTTGTGACAAATAAAAGATTTTTGATTTGATTTGATTTGACTTAACCCACCCTTTTAATTCACTTCTCTAATCCACATCCCGAAATTTTCATCCTCCTCGACTTCCTTTCCGATCCCCTCGCCTAACCAACTAACAAATAAAAAAACGTGCACAAAAAATGGGTCAAATTTTTATCGAGAAAATAAACACAACATTGCTGCCTTGACAACGTGCAAAAAACAGCGTAGCGTTGCTTCGCGCCAAGTGAATAAAAGTTAGTATGATACTTTAAACAAGTTTAATTTAAAATTATATAGAAATTTGTCAATGTAAATTATCGACTATAAATAGTGAACCAATAATTGAAGTTAATGATGTAATCAGAGGCGTTTAATTTAAAATTAAATTGTTTGGTACATTTTAAACGCTACATAAGTTTGCAGTTACCTTAGTTTGCTCCATTAAACTAATTTTAATGCCATTTGCATTGATTGCATTTTGAAATTAAGAATAAATGCTTTAACTTAAACCTTACTCATTTGTTCGCTATCATAAACATGCAGAGGTAATTATTATTTGACTATCAGAAGCGTACCAATGCAATTATATAAATTTTATAATGTAAAGCCTACCAATATTATTTGTTAAACTTCAAAACTATACTAATATTATTGTTGAATTAAATATCTCTGAGTTTCATCATCATGCGACTAATCTGTAACGGTATATTCATTGCGGGGGTGTTCCATCTGAAATAAACACCATTTCCATTCGGCTCTCCAACCGCGCAGGTATTGTACCACCAGCCTCCACCGTGCTGCGTTGACAAATCAGCACAATTTTGAACGTTATTGTTGTTTTTTCTGTCTAAAGTGCTGAATTGCATGCCATTTATATTTCTTATCGAATTCGGGATCATGAAAAGATCATCAATATCACCGGAGAAGCCATTAATATGCAGGGTATAACTGTAATAAATTGTTTCAAAACATTCCATGATAATTATCACTATGTTATATTTTCTAGCTGTAAACAAATTTGAAGATTGTATGTCAGATGTAATGTATTGTTATTGAACAAATCAACCAAAGATTATATTCTATTTTATTTTAATATATAACATTAGTTAACATTCATTTAACACTGATTGAGTATTTAACAAAATTACTGGATAATTTCTCAAGCTTACTGGAAGTAAATGGACTAAGTTATTAATTATTTGTAATCTAATTAATTGTAAATTCTTCAGTTAATTTAAGAATTTACTGTTACTTTTAAAATACTTTAGTAACTCAAAATATCTTTAAATTATTACTGAAAAGTGTAACTGTAATTGAATTAGTCTACATTATATTCTCAGTTGATGGACAATAAATAAATAACAAAATTACTGTTAGTTACTTCAACGATTCATCATCCACTTGAAAATCTGCATATTCCACCGAGTACCAGTAACCAGTGGTAGACTGAAATTCAACTCTAAGTTTATGCTTGCCATCGCTTGTTAGTAAATGAATTCGATCCAGACCAAACCAATAAAAGCTGCTATTTATTACACCAAAACCGTCCTATAAAATAATATTTTTCCTCAAATATTGTCACTTTATACCCTTAGTCAATATATTTATAATTGAGAGAGTTTACAACCAATGAATTTTTCTTTTCTGCACATCCTTATTCCTATTTATTTTTTAGCTACTTGCGTCCCTGATATAGGCCTATGAATATGCTATGTATGTAAAATTACACGCAATTCTCTACAAAGATTGCAATTATAAGCAGCATCTGACATTATAGTCTTAATAAATTAAGTCTTCTATATTGGCAGATTATTACAGAGATTTATTCTAATCCAGCAAATCTATGGTCAAACATGTTAGTGCATAAAAGTGCTTAAAAATACGCTAAAATTTGGGATAATTAATTCAAAAATTAAGCAAGCAACATGGTAATTAAACAGAAAAGAAATATAAATAAATCTATAATGATATGAACTTTAAAGTTAGCCCAAGGTCTGTTGAAACTTGGCGATGAATCTCGCTTTTCTTGAATCAGAGTCCAACCGTTGACCACAGAAACAAGTGTAGTCTGATTGAATATGGTAATATCTTCTGTTGTATTCTGTGCTTGAAATACTAAAAATTAATTCAGAAAGTGCATTTTAACTTTTAATAATGGAAGTAATTTTTTTCATTCAAAACAGAAAGTATTAATATTATCAATTAACAACGGCATTAACAACAAGAATAAAAACTTTAAAAAACAAGTCATATTTAATATAATTTCAGATAACATGAATAAAACAATGTGTTAATTATATTATCGACTCTACCATAACACTGCATTTTAACATTTTAAATATTAAAATTTCTGCTCTGAATGAAGTCTTTAGAATAAAAAAATTCAATGACCTGCTGGTGCAATGCAAATCGCCCATGTCCTGTTTTCTAACAAACAAGCCATTTGACCGCATGCAGTTACTCCAGTGACATTGGAAATACAATTATAATAAAGCTGACCATTATATGTAAATGGAAAAGAACAGTTTATGTCAACAGTTTGTGTCGAAATTATGGTTTTACAAGCTGTTGATTCAGTTGATGTTGTAGAGTTTGTCACTGTTGTACGTTCATTGTTTGTTGTTGTTGAGTCATAGTTTGTTGTTGAATAATTGTCTACAAATGTTGATACAGTTGTTGATATATAGTTATCTGTTACGTTACTGTTTGTTCCAGCATTCTGAATATTAGAACTGTTTAGCATATAGTCTGAGCCCTATACGTGTAAAAATATAAGAGAAATAAAAATCATTCCAAGCGGTTAAATTTAAAATATAAACTTGTAACTGTAAACTGCCATCAAAATTTGAGTAAATAAAAAATCAAACAGATGTCTAGATTGAATAGCTTTGATCATGAAATGAATACATTAACATCACTAAATAAGTAATATATGTAACTTTTAACTCATACACATGGTGTAGCAAATCAAACAAACGTAGGCAAATAATTTAGAAAAGAAAATAAATAAATAGTTCACAAAGAACTGAAGAAAATCATTCAATATTTCAAATAACAATGAACTGACGAGTAAGACAAAGTAAGATAAAAATTCTCAAATTATTTTACATGATATAAATTAACGAATTCAGACAAAATACAGGCTAAGTTAACATATTAACAAATTTCAGCATTTCATAATTGTAATCGCATTTAGGAGGCAATATTAATTTTATTTACCTGATAATACATACAATCGGACTGTATGCCAAACGTCAAAGGCGATAACGCAAAAAGCTCGCAGATCTTTATCAAATTTGAAATGTAATTATATCCAACACAATCTAGTTCTTTTGCACACTGCACTGCACAAGATATGGTCGATCTTCTCGATTGATTCCTTGATAATCCTTCATCAATTGCGCAAAGTGGGAGCAATGTAAAAGGATCTAGTTTTCTGTGAAATTGTGTATTTCGTGGCAGTTCCATTTCCTGTGAATTTAAACTTTCATATAGGATCATAAAAAAGTTGATTAAAATGCTGGATATTGCCAATCTTGCTTGATATTCCACAATAAACATTTTTTACTTTTCTGTCAGTTTTTCTTAAATTTAAATTTAATTTAGTATTTCTTTAAATTATGAAGTTTACATTTAAATTATTCATTCTGTTATCAAGTTACAGTCATCCTTAATTGTAACTTTAGTCTGAATTTTATTCTGTTTAAAGCAGGAAAAAATTGTAAAGAAAAATTGAAAATTGCAAAGCATAAATATTGTATTCAAAATTATGATATTTTATTAATCACATATCAAATTTCGATATTTTCATAACTGGTTTGATAGCGCACTGTTGTTAAGAATAGTTTCTACATTTTAAGAAGTAATATATTCGTGTCTGTTAAATTAAAGCAATAACAGCAATAAGAAGCTGAAAATAGGTTTCTCTCAATACGGTATCTTAGCTGAGCGAAATTTAAAACTTAACTTCTTTATGGCTACATCTTCTCTAATGATCTATTTAAATTTAAATTAACCTATATTTTTTTCAGTGAAACATTAGAACAACTTAAATATAAAAGCCCCCTACATCATTTCATAAAACTCTCTAATAGTTCACTTTATAGAACTTTCTATGACAATTATATAAATCAATTAAAGATTATCGCAGATACATTGTAGTGCATATCCTTCTAAATTTATTGGCAATTGGCTTATTATTATAATGAAGACGCACATCAATAAATAGACTAATACAGAGAGATGATTTTAGAAAATTTAATATATCATTTGGATCGTATTGATTTGATAATCTTTTGTGCTAATTGAACGTTTATGAGACAATTTACAAGACAATGAAATTCTAATAATAAGCTTAGACTTGTATGATGTTATTAGCTTCTGTTGACAACTTATTTTTTTTACAATGCCTAGATATATAATATCATTACCTCAGTTTGTGTCTGATATCTCAGTTGTTTATTGTCAATATAATATTTCAAAACGGATACAATTGTCGGTTGAGAACGCAAGAAATTAATTTTCCATACAAATTATATGATTTTTAAAATTGTTAGTAATTATAACTCATCAAGTTGAAAAATCTCAAGGAGGCATTGATGGCTAAACAATTATAATGAGAAACATTCACACAAATGAAGCGTATTCAATTTCACAATTGAAATGATTATATTTTACATTAATTCTACTGTTGTGACTTTTTTTTGTGTATTTCATTACTATTGTCTGTAATCTAAAAATAAAAGATGACAATGTTGAACAGATTAAATCAAATCATACCAGGATATTGTTGCTGCATTTTTTGTCAATTTTATTGGTCTAATATAAGTCTAGTTGATGAACTTTACGTAGTTATTTGATAACTTGTTGATAAGATCACTGTAAATTCTCAGTTCGAATAATTTACTGTCAATTTATTAACTTTCAGCATCAATTAGCAAAAATCTAAAGGTGTTTAGTTGAAAGAAAAGTTGTTGGAATTTAGCTTTTTTCAAAAAGAATTTATTTAAAAAATATAAAACAGAACTAACAAAGTAGGCCTACATTGCAATTTAAAAATTGATTTTTTTATGCTATTTTAATGTTGATTTTTAATTACAACATATAATGTTAATTTTAATTAAGAGTATTTTCAAATGAATACTTAAAATATAAGAATATATTATAATGAATCATTTACTATTTTATCTAAAAAATACAATAACAACGTTATATAAATACATTGTATATCCCTAAAGTATATTCACACATATGTATACTTTAAACATTAAACAACACTTACAAATTAAAATATTCTCCCAACATTTCATTAAATATTCCATGTTCATTACAATGCCCAATATATTCAAATCAAAATCAAATCAAAAATCAATTACATAAAATAATAAATAGAATCATGTGATTTGATATAAATCAATATTTATACCACACTTAATAAAACTCAAATCAATATCTGTCAATAATACTTTAATTAGTGTCAATAGTTGCAATAGCATTTATTCTAATCGTCTGAATACTACTAATACTAGACGCGTTCGTTATGCTTTTTTTTAAGCCCTTGTATTTTTCGCGGTATCCCAGTTCGATGAACTGAAATGTTTCCACGAACAGCCCCGCATACTTCCGCACACTTTTTCTTCTTTCAAAGGCGGACACGACATCCCTCCTCCCTGCGGCTGACGCACGACGGTACGCATGCGCAGGCTCGCACCGAATCCGCACGTTTTACTGCATGCGGACCATTCGCTCCAGTCAGTCACTTCGCAGTCAATTCGTTCTGAAGTATTCAGTAGTAAATCATTAAATTATATTGAACGAAATAAGATTATTTAAACAAAAATCGAATAGTATAAATTAATAAACTATAGATAGTATGAATTAAAACTAAAGACTTAAAGACAATTGCAATTATTATAAAACTAATAACATTTTAAAGTAAAAATTAATTACTTTTAAGGTTAGTAATTATTTGATAAACATATGTGTACTTTTCGTAATTACTATTTCATATTTATGCGTTAATTTATTTAGTGAATTCGATTACCTTTTGATGGATAGTATCGTTAATATATTACTTTAAAATAAAATTTCTGTTGATTTTGTGTGTATTCAAAATTAAACATGATATTTTCTAAGTTATATCTTTAATGAGAACAAAAAAGCTTATTAAATTATAATAATAATGATTACTAATTCTGTTGTAATATTTTTTGTATTGGCTGTCAGTTTTTAGAAAAAAAGGATAAATATAATATAGTCACATTAATTGCATTACAGTTATAAGTCTTGTGGACCAAAATTTAAGACATTGATTAATAATTATTATACAATAATTACTATATATGTAACTTTATTGGAAGCGAAATAGCTCACCATTTGTGCTAACTGACACAATATTTGAAGTGGAAACTTTTCTCTTATCATCTACATTTCCATTACGCATCATTCTTTTGCTAACAAGCTGCTGTTGTTGACGAACTAGCTGTTCTCTGCTGCGTTGTTGCTGGTCGCCCAGCTGTTCTTTGCTGCGCTGTTGCTGATCGCCCAGCTGTTCTTGTTTTCTAAGCGGCAGCTGTTCTTGTGGTTGCTGTTTTTGTTGTCGCAATGTTATGACTGATTTCTACAAATAAATAAAATGTTAAAATACAAGTTTATTTAGAAAATTGAATTGCTATTTGAATAGTAAAACTGTTATATCAACTTATTGCAGAAAAAAGTTAATTGAAATAGAGTCATATTTGCAAAAATTAAACAAATATAATAAAAAGTTGTAATATTTTTAAATCAGCTTGTATTGTATTAGATTCATAAACTAAACATTTCATTTATGCAATTGCTATTCAAAAAACAAAGCTGCATCGGTCATCAGCGCTTTAAACTATACTAATGATGTCTGAATGAAACAGTTTAAATTTATGCAGTAGTCCATATATAAATTATAAAAATCAAATTAAGACAAAGTATTTGTATTGCCTCATCAGTGATATTTTCTTTTATTTCAAATTCAAATTCATCCGTAAAGTTGATTTTCTTGAGAGTAAGTTTTCCTATTGATTTTAACTTATCAAATTCTGGATAGAAAAAAGATGCAGCAGGATGATTGGGAATCTTAGATGTTATCTGAAATATTGGCTTCGCTTCGGTTTCAGGCCACTTGGGGGCCGAAAAGGTCAAACCACGGTCAACCCCCGCGTCCATAGGGTGAAGGTCAATAGTATATTCAGTGACCCATTGACCAATGTCTCGACAAAGTTCAAGGTCGTGGACTCCGATGAACCAATCGGGGCTCGGTATCATTAGAGCCATGGCGGATAACTGGAAATAAATGTTATTTTATTATGCAAAGTGTTTTGCATTTTCTTATTAGTTGTTGCTATATTTTGAAAAATGATTTAAACACAGTTTCTAATTTAAAATGAAATAATTCAAATTGTCAAAAATAGACTAATACTTTGTTAATACCTTGTTTAATACCTTGATAATTAAATAGTATGAATTTGACAAAAACTGTTATTTAATATATATAAATGTGATAGTATCAAATTTCTAACCTATATTTTAGTTCTTTTACTCATATTAGTGTGATGCTTAAATACTTAAAATACTCTATCTTTCAGCAAGCATCTATACAAATGACATAACAATAAAATAAATAAAAATATGCGCATACTTTCGAATGTCGTCCATCTGTGATGATATTAACTTGTGACTGTCCGACACCGCTGACAATATTTGCAGCAACAAAAGCATCAAAGATTCCCAAGCGACCCTGCGCTTCATTTTCCAACAAACTTGTAACCAACTTCTCGCTGAACTGCTCCACAGCTGCACTAGCGACTTGATTTTCTCTCCACATTGTGTATTTAGAACTGTGCGTGCGACCTGAGCATAAAAAGTTAAAATTCATCGAATTCTTGAAGATTAGGGCATTAATAAAAACATAGGCCCCTATACTGCAACTTAAACTTGCAAATATTGAAACTTTTAATTGTGTGTGTAAGCATTTACAGCAAAAACTGTATTTTTTAACATTCAAGTACTGTATTTGTTGATAATTTTATTGAAACTTTTTGCAATGGAGTAAAAATTAAAAACAATTTTAAGTTTAATGTTCAAATTTGAAACTTTTTAGTATACTTTCTTTTTATGTGTCTTATAACACTGTTCAATTCATGCTAAAGTCAGCGTATCAAATATGCTGGAAAATGGCGCAAACAATATATAGAAATTAGATGTAAATTTTAATTTAGCTCATTAAGTTCAAAACTAATTAAGGCTCTCTTTAATTATATAGATATATTTATTATATGTTTAGCTTTGAAGATCAAATTGATCATAAAATCTTACCTCTTGCAATCAATTACTATAAACAGATAAATTTATAAATCTTGTAAAAAAAATATATAGCTTTTCTGGCCTTGACAAACATATGGTAACTGCAGGCTGCTATATATATACAGCTTATTAAACATTGGGCTATTTATTTTCACGTGTTATACCATAGTAGTTCTACTGAAATAGAACAAGTTTTTTTATTAAAAAAATACGAGCATCTGTAGTGTAAATTACATAAAGGATAAAACTGATAATTTCTGTTCCAGAAAGCAACAATAGGTCGCGTTAAAACGTTTTAATCATAATACTGTTTTCAATTACTGTGAGGAATATCATTATTATTACAAGATTAGATCTATAGCGATAAAGTCTATAACAAACAATGTAATTATTATTTGATTAGAATCGAGATAAGACATCTGAAGTTACTGCATTTTTTTTAAAGCGAATCAAAAATGAACCTAAAGCATGTGTAACAATTTGCTTCATAAAAGCATTTTATTAAGCAAAAAAATGTGTGTAGTTATCTTATAATTTTCAGAAATTGTTACATATTTCACTCTTAGTAATTGTTCATTACGATAAATGTAAAACTGCAATTATAGGCAATTTTTGCAAAATGTAATTTGACACATAGGTTAATTAATAGTCTTATACATAACATTACACTTTGTATGCAATAATTTGCATCAGTTGCTGACAATAACTTACAATAATTTTGAAAGAAGTTAAGTAAAGTTAGTAAAATTATACAACTTTTTGAACTGACTAATTTGCACTGTTTAAAAATATTGTAATAGTCTTTTAAAATATTACTAAATGCCTTAACTAATGCATTAATTACTTGAAATCTTGATATAATACTTACTCCAACAACAAACGTTTTATGACATAATAAACGTGAAATGTAATTTCTGAGTAATGCTAATAAAAGCATAACGTGAAATCTAATTTCTGATAGCTAGAATTATTCAGTACAAAACTATGAGTTCAAAAACTGAAAATGTCATCGTTTCAAACTGTAACGCCCTTTAGATTTCAAACACGCACTGCGTGACTCGACTGATTTCATCTAATGGTAAACTCTGCAGGAATTGTATTTCCAACTGTTTTAACGCGACAGTTTTTGATGAATGTTTCTAATACAATTCTAACGAATCCCTGAAGAGATTGATCTGATCTGACAGACAATTTACTAAACATTTACATTCTTGATCCACTAATAGCGGGATACCGGGGTGTGAATGTAAAATGCAATCTGCGATAACTCGATTTAATGTAAATTGAAACTAATTTATGCCAGAATTCAGTAAAAAGAGCAAAAAATTATGAATTAGTTCATCTTTAATTCGATTTAAATATGACAGAAAGCCGGCTAAAGCTTACTCGAATTATATTTATATTTTATGGCTATATTTATTTATTTATTTTTTATTTTATTTAATACCAATCAACATGATCAAATTCGACACTTCCAGATACACATTGGGTAAGGAACCCTTGCCCGATAAGTTACAGAATCCATATATCCTATCTCAATGATAAAATCAAAATATATTGGACATTAATATCAACATTATCCTAACTCTAAAAATTCAGATTATAACTGCATTTTACTATTATTTTATTATTCTTTTCATACATAGAAGACGCATTTTTATTTCCGCCGATAACTTATAAAGAAGTTATAGTAAACTTCCCCGAAAAGAAGGCTGTAAATATACAGTGATTTATTCACTAGCGTGTTGTGGCTAGCGAAAAAATGCGCGAAAATGATTGACGATCAGTAGAACTGGTCGTGTAGTCTAATCTCTGGGTCGACTCGGGCCAAGGCTCAAGACAACTGAAATTTTCCAGCGAAGTAGAAAAACTACAGGCAATTTGTTCGTAATAAAAAACAGACATTTTCGTTTTATGTTGGATAGTATATCTGCTGTATAATAAATACCGAGAAGATATATAATCTGAAATTCCGACAATAGTCTTAATCATTTATTGTCTGATCGAGATTAAAGTTTACTCGTAAATGCTGATAAAATTCTCCGAAAAGTATAGAAAACAATAATTGAGAAATATTCCCGCTGTAAAAAGAGTAAAAAGTAATTATTGTAGTAGATTATGAAATGCATCTAAGTTTATGCGAATGTTTGCAGAAAAGGTCTATCATTTTTGTCTGCAATAAAACATGATAAAATATTTAGCATAATAATGAAACAGTTGTGATATAATTTTACAAATAAACTCAATGAACCATTACGATGCGTTTAATGGTGTATACTAAACGCTATGCATACAATTATACTACTATTCTTTCTATCATTTGTATACTTTCACAAAGCAATATATTTACCATATATTACCATATATATACTAAATTTTGTACATTTTTGTAATATATATTTTATGTAATATTTATTCACTTTTTTACCTATAAGCTTGCTCCATTGGGCCGCAGGTCGGTACAGCGGATACTGTTTTGGAAAATTTTCTTTCGACCAGAAAGTTTCAAGAGTTAATCTATAGGCGACCTGACCCTGACACGATTTCAATCCCTCCAGCACTTTACTTTCACTGAATGCAGCGATGTTGAGCAGTGCTGCGAGTAATTTAACGTCTCCAAACATGCTTCCTATTTAAAATTAAAAGCATGTAAAGTATAAAAATCACAATAATTGTCATTCAAATTAATACTTCATTATATGAATTTATATAGTTTTACTATAATAAAGATTTAAGACAAGTGATTGCAATGATAACAATATAATTCTTTATTTCATTAACAGTCAGTCATAGGCAAATTACACACACGAAAAGCAACACGAATAAACAGTAAACGAAAATAAACAGTACAGAGCAAAAAAGTAACGTGTATCAAATTATAAAACATTCATTCCTTCATTATTTTGAAATAAACATAATATTCTCGATTTATTGGCGCTCATACGACATAGTAGCAAATGATTCAATACAACACTATTTTCTTCTATAATAGCGTTATTATATAAACGTTGCAGATTATTATCTGATTCCGTAATATTATAAGTCTGTCTATTATAATTACAGTGTTTGAAACTTTGAAGTAACGATCCGTTTTATTAAATAAAACGGCTTTTATTATTTTATTACAAAAAAATACAATTTAATTTTACATCAATTAGGCTCCTGCATTCAATGCATTCATTGAATAAATATATAATGTAGCTTTTTATATATATCAAAAAACTATATAACTTTACAAAGAACATTTTCAATACCGGTATCTGTTTTCTAAACTCTTGGATGTTATTTAATATTTCAGAACAAATAGTCTATTCATTCTGATCTAACAATTTACTTACTTGTATGCATTTTTCTAGTACGCTACTTTATATTTAAATATATACAACTTATATAACAATATACTTTATATTTTAATTTAAATTAATAATTTTACTGTCGAGATTTTATCGTTGATTTCGTTTAAGAATTAAAGCGTGAAGCGATTTTTATCTTTAACGCGTAGTCCGCAGCACGAACGACTGTACCAGTATTTGATAATTGTTTCTCTGTTTTATACAATGCACTGCATCAGCCGAGTCTTCTGTTCAGCAGTGTCTGGATTAGTTAAAAAGAGCGTTAAGTTTTTTTTACCTTGAATAATTATAATAGGACTATAGATCAGACGAGATCTGAAGATACATAAACAAAAAAGCGAAGAATAATAAAGGTTTTTCGAGATGTCTGTGTTGCTTGAAACTACACGTAAAATTGTATGATAAAAAATCGGAATATATTTCTACTATTATTGTATTCTTAATTTAAAAATGCTCGTTAGCAGATCTCCGATAATTGAAGACAGTTTCTAGTGTGTAAATGGTATTATTTGTATTCAGTATCTTGTCTTTTATGTTGTTTGTTTATTTTTTTTAACATTCAATTTGTATTTGCAGTTTTTGCCTTAGTGGTGAATATGTATATATGTACAAAATAGTACATAGTGCGAAATAGTACTGAAATAGTACATAGTACAAAATAGTACTTAGTGGTGAATATGTATATATGTACAAAACAAAAGTTAATTTTAACGATCTGAAAGATCCCAAACTCAAAGTTGACATGTTAATGTCAAGGTTTGAAGTATTTACTTGTTTTTTCTAAATAAGTGAGTTTGTAAACTTTTTATATACAACAACTTATAACAAAACGTTAAATACATCTTTCAGAATTTTTCGTAGCATATTTAGCAGTAGCTTTTGTTTCTGCATTATTTTGAAAACTTGACAATCAGCCAAGACAGACTATCTGTTTAAAAATATATGAATAAAAACGTTATAAAAGATGTACTAATGGCAGATGCAGCCAATGTGTAACTTTAACATTTAATTTTTTCCATTAAGACAAACTTGTGTAAATATTTATTATGCTGTAAAAGCTGACTTGGAAGTTTTTGTTTGAAAGCGATACGGTTGTGTAAATTAAGACTTTCAACGCTTTAGTAATGGTGCAATGATGTGTGAGGATAAAAAGGTAATAAAAGCAGAGACTTATTATAATAGCTGGAAGTTAGAACTAGAAAAATATACTGCGATTTTAACTAGTTTCTATACAAAATTATAGCATAGTGATATAGTGAGACGAGCTATCGAATAGAAAACAACAGCTCGAGATTCGATTTTTGATGCGACTGCAAATGGTCATTTGTTATTGAATAAGCTGAAATTCTGCAATTGCAACCGATTCATTGCGGAAAATATACTTTAACTTAGAAAATATTGTTTAGGAAAATCTGAAAATCTAGATTAGTGCATTTTTTTGCACTAATAATAATTAGTGACTATTTGCCTATTAGTGACATTTTCATCAAATTCTATTTCAACAAATTAAAAATGTAAAAGCTCAAATAAAATCTGATGATCAAATTATAATTCGAACTAAAAATACTATTAATCAGTGTTTTTTATACTGCATAGAAACACAGAATACTGAAATGCTTATTGATAGATTGGTATTCATTTATCAATATTCGATGTTTTGAATAACAATTGAAATGAACTGGGAAATGAATACAAAATACTTCACTGTTATCGCAATTAGTAAAAGTTTTAACAGTTACTAGTATCAATTTATTATAAGATCTTATTTAGCCTCTAGCTAATTATAAATCGCCAAATGATTACGCAGAACGCTAACGGATATATTTTGTTTTAAAATAGTTTGTATTCATTGCTTGGCTACAAATGACGTTCTACATATATTATTGCATATTATCGGATGGTTGTAATTAATAATTCAAGAGTGATCATTTGATTGTAGATAATTTTGCCTTGAGGGGTCTTGCTTAGATGAATGAATGAAAGAGATGAATTTACTGAGAAACGATGTACTTTAAACATACTTGATTAATCCAAAAAGGTTTTCTATACAGTTGTTTTTATAATGGTAGAACAATAGAAGGAGTCGGGTTTCAAAAAAGATTTAAATAATTTAAATTACTAAAAAGAAATGTAATATTAACTAAAAATAAATGATAATGGTTTCAAATTCAAAATATTTAGTTAAATTCTTTTGTAATCTCTCGTTGAATTTCTGCACCCTTTAAACTGCTCGTAATCAATTTAAAATTGCAGCTATTATTTAATATAAAACACAATGTGATTTTCTTACAGTTTTACAAATTTCATTTTAATAGATATTATCAGTGCTTTCATGACAATTAATCGAATAGATCATTATCATTAATGAATACTAATGAAACGAATAGAATGTTTGATCAATTATAGCCCAGAGGCAACCAGATAATTTATGTAAATGCCGTCTTTATAAATAGCCGCACCAGCAAGATCACAAGTTTAGTTTTTAGAAATCAAGCGAAGCCATCAAGATGAGAAGATTTCAACGCATAGCTTTGTTTTCATTAATTATTTTACAGACGTCAAATATTGTCGTAAAAAGTCAGATTTTATCAGAAGATGAAGGGGAGTATACGCAAGAGGTGATGCATTTAGATGCTGATGAGAATTTAGAAGATAGCGAGAATGATGCGGATCACTATGAATACACGCAAAATGGTCTGTTGTTAGAAACTGGCTTTTAATTTATCTATATTATTTAATATGAAACACTAAAATGTGATTTTCTTACAGTTTTACAAATCTTTATCATATGTATCAAGATTTATGTATCATTATCTTTCTTTATAAAGATTTTTCTTTATTAGAGAATTTTTTTATATAATTGATATAAATAAATTGTATGAATTGCATGAAATATCAATTGTATTACATTTCCTGAAATGGTTAAACAATGTTTAACAATGTAACATGTGCACAGAAAAACTTCTAGTTGTAAAAATTATCAAAGTATACTATTTTACTCAAATAGTAAGTTTTGTATCAAATTATGTTACAATAACATATAATTGCCATCGTCTAAAATTATATTCATTTATATTCAGTAGTATTATACTAATTTTCTTAGGTATAGATTTATTAGTCAGTTTACAGAAATTCTATTAGCAAGATTACACTTTTTGTTAATCCATAAATAAAAATTCTAATCATTAAAATATAACATTAGTTTATGATTGTAGTGATATTAGATGACAATTCGAATCAGAAATCTCAACAAAACTTTGCAGACGACGAAGAAAATATTGCAAAGTCAGCTTCGTTGCAATATTCATCAAGTAACAGTTATGACGATGGATACAACACGTTGAATAGAAAGAAAAAAATAAAGAAAGTTTTTGTACCAGTTTTCCTGCCTGAAAAAGAAAAGAAGAAAAGTTTGTTTCTTGTTTTTATTAATTGTCCATTTGTTCATTAGCAAATTATACTATATTAGTGCAAGTGTTATGATATTTAAATTAAAGTTTGAAAAAATAAAATATATGTAGTTAATATACAGTATATATACTGTAAATGTATGTATTTTATTATGTCAATTTTTAATCATATTGTTTTGATTATTGCATGCATATGTATGAATAAAGTTATATGGTTTTAAGTTATAGGTTTATCGCAACAGATTATAGTTCAAGATATCTTTACTATTACTTGTAAAGTGTGTTCAACACTAGTAAATGATTAATCACTCATACTTTTTATAAATATTTAAGTGAATATTATTCATAATTAATTTTTAAAAATTATACTCTTTTTAAATATTACAGTGAAGATTATCAATGTGGACAAAGGTTTCTATATTCCTGGTGGAACGCAACTTTACGGAAAGTTTAAAAGTCTCAAGAAATGCATGAAAGCTTGCGCAGTAACTCCAACTTGCTTCTCTGCTGACTACAATCCTTGGCTTCATAAATGCTACATACACGGCAACCTGACCGCTTGCAACTCAATGCGATCGCATCCGCAGTATATTCATTTCAGCAAAGTACCTTGCAGTAAGTGTTTCGTATTTAGCTTCTGTTACATATAATTCTATATATAATATATATATATCATTATATACATATCGTTATATAAATCAAATAATGTACACACATTTTATTGACAGAACAAAAACAGTTAAAGACAGTCTAAACAATAGTTCAACAAGTATTGCAAATAAAAATTCAGTTGACAGAGTGTAAAAAGATTAAAAAGTGTCTTGGGAAACTGTCCCAAAAGTTCCCAGCACCGCAGTTGCATTCCCCCGCTGCATTCAAATAAATAGTTTGCAGAAAAAAATAGTTGTGTTTTAGTCATTATTACATTTGTATATATA
>JAQIXG010002996.1:0-16070 GCA_034700105.1 Oconnorella tubifera
TGTTTATCAATATGCTGAATATCGAGTTGGTCCTTGGGTACAACACCATTAGCAGGCATCTTTTCCAAACATGGTACCTCTGGAAAATCAATTTCAAACTATTACAAGTAGCAGATAATTATTTTTATAATATTTTAAATGTTTATCAACTATTAATAAAATACGAACAAAAACAATGGAACATATTCCAACTCGGGAACTTGTTTTTTTCTAATTTTCACTTGACTGACAATTATTACAGATAATCATTATAGTATTTCTTATCATTTCCAGAATTATACAAAGAATCTACTTACTAGGCAAAGCTACAGTTGTTGCAGATACAGTGGTTGCATCACTTGGGTGAGTTGGTAGAGTTCCTGATGTTGTTCCAGAAGTTGTACCAACGGTTGTGCCAACGGTTGTGCCAGATGTGGCTGTAGTTGTTCCAGCAGTTGTTGTCTCTTCTGCGATTATACAATCATTACATAAATTATACTTGATCTCGTGTTTGGAAAAATGTGAAAATGATTCTTATCAATACAAAATATAATCGAATTAACAGCAATTATTTAAGTAAATAGTTTCAACCCAAAATATCACGCTTACAAAAACCAATAAATGTATCTATTTTGCAAATCCATACCTTTAACTTCCAAACAAGCGACAATGGAATTTATATCAGCGGTTACTGGTTTAGTGGAGTCTGGTACGAGGAGAATTACAAACTTATCAGATTTCACTGGTTTATCAAAGACAACCACAACTGTATTTGATGTTACTTTGAAGGTCTTAGTTTCGCCGACTGGATGATTTTCCTTATCAACTGGAGTTGCTTTTACTTCTTTAGTTTCTGTTACTTTCACTGTTGCACTGACGAATGTTGGAGTGTCTGAGGTTGTTTTCTTGCTTGATACGATGAGCAACTGTGTGCTGCCTTGTTTCTCAATGCGTTGAATGTTGAGTTTGTCATTTGGTACAACTCCACTTGCGGGCATCTTTTCCAGACATGGTACCTCTGAAAAATACGTAAGGTCAGTAAGAAATGAGTGCTCAAAAATATCTAAATATTTACCAAAATCCATTAAGCAATGTTAGTGCAGTCATTAAAACTATGAAATTATTAAACAATTATAAGTTAGAATTTCATATCAGGCCGTTTTATATTTCTATATAGCTCTGCACTAATTGCTGCAAAACATAAATACAGTCTGTCTTTAAATTCCTTCAAGTTACTTAAACATTTATTCTTGTTATACACAACTATTGATCCTCCATTAATTATTTGTAAATTAATTCCTACTTGGCAATGCAACGGTTGTTGCTGATTGAGTTGTAGCATCAATTGGGTGAGTTGTCGTTTGAGATCCCGATGTTGTTCCAACTGTTGTACCAGCAGTTGTTCCGGTTGTTGTTGCTGAAGTTGCGCCAGATGTAGTTGTGCCTGCATGTGTTGTAGTATCTTCTGTCAATCGAATTATAAAGTGTCAATTTTAAATAATTTAATGCACTATTTACAATTTTCAATCAATAAACTTATTTTTCGGATAAAAGTTTCTTCAAAATGTAGAATTTTGTCAAGCTTCGAAAATAAATTACAAAAATCTAACTTAATACCTTCAACTTCCATGCATGCAACCACCGAGGTGACCTCTGGGTTTGCTGGATTTGATGAATTTGGAGTATACAGCAATACAACGCGTTCAGCCTGCACTGGTTTATCGAACACAACAATTACTGTTGTTGCAGTTGGATTAACTTCGACAACCTTTGAATCACCGACTGGATGATTATCTTTGCCAATTGGAGTAGCTCTGATTTCCTTTACATTCGTTACTTTAGAAACAATTGCCAAGAACTGTGGAGACTCTTCGGTTTGTTTTTTGCCTGAGACGATGAGTATTGTTGGGGTGCCTGGTTTTTCGATGCGTTTAACGATGAGGTCCTTCTTGTCAACTACACCTCCGTTTGGCATCTTCTTCAGACATGGAAGCTCTGTATTTAGTATTTGAACATTAATTTTTGATTAGCGTTCAAGTTTTAGCTTAATGAGAATAAAATTATGTAAAGAATAAATGTCACAAATTAGCGATATTATTCGTAATAAATCCAATAGAATTAGACAACATATACATAATAAGGCTCAGTTAATGAATCAATTTAGCATTCAAATACTAAATCTAAATATGATTTTAACAGAATGGCACTTTTTTGGTATCACTGATTATGGTTAGGATAAGGGTTAGATTTGCATCTAATCCTAGTGTAATATTACGGACAAACGGTTATCAAGCCCAATAAGTAAAAAAAGCAAATGTAACTAAGTAGACTTGTCTTTTTGGTAATTAGGGACAAGTTTTCAAAATAAAATAATAATTTTGTAGCATATATTTTTTAATAACTCAAATTAAGCAATACTTACGTGGTGCAGCGACAGTTGTGGTTTCAACTGAGCCGTGTGTTGTCAAGATTGTTGTAACGCCAGTAGCTAGAAATATACACAAACAGTTTTAACTATAAGCAGTTTGTATAACTATACCATTATAGGTATACTACTAAACTAGCTGCAAAATATCATTTACTTGCCTAAAATATGAAAGCATAATAGAAAACTATATATAAAATAGCTCATTTAAACAACAAGAATAAATCATATTATTAATAAAAATACAAAGTATAATAATGACCCGTAAAAAAGTTATATTAGCTAATATTTTGCCAACCGGAAGTCGTAGCAATGGTAGTTGGTGGTGCTGGTGTTGTCGTCACGTCAATCTTCTTGCATTCGCAGCATTTCAGTGGATCATCGTTGTACAACATGAGCATTTCACCCTAAGTGTAATAAATTGCACATCATTATTATTATTAGCTTTATTTGGAAATACTCAATAATTTATGTAATCGGATTCATTAAATGACCCAAAAACGAAAAATTGAAATAGAAAATAATCGTGTAAGATGTAGCCAATAGAAGAAACAGTATTTACAAAGAAAACAAGCTGAACAGACAAACTAACATACAGCAAACACAGAGTATTTATGTGAGACAATCTTTTACAATTTGCTTTTATTTATGATGACTATTGCTTTATATAAATACTAGATAAAATGTTTACTGGTTTTCTAATTCAACAGAAAAAAATATCATAGATTATAATAAACTGTCATATGATGAATAATAATTAAAATATAAATGATGGGACCTTTTCGTGTAGTCTCCCAAGACACTTAAATCTTTTATATTTTGTCAACTGAATTTTTTTTGCAAAACTTGTTTGAACTGTTGTTAAATTGTCTTTAACTGTTTTTGTACTGTCATTAAATTTTCATGTTGACATTAAAATATACGACCTATAAATTACTGCCATATATGTATATGTTATAGAATCATAAGAAAAGAAAATGCAGATAGAAAAAACATACCTCAGCGCAAGTTTTCTTAGCGCAGATCTTATTGAAAGTTGTCTTGCCGTCTTCACATTTGCTGTGAACACAGTTGGTCTGCATCCATTCCTCTCCGTTCTGAAAAACATTACACTCATACCAATATAAAATTAAATTTAAATTTTTTTAATGATATTTATATCATTGAGTAACAAATGATAATATTCAATTCGCAGTAAATCAATGATATAAGAATTCATCAATACTCAATTATAAAGCACTTTCATATAATATTGCTTAAAAATCAACCTAAACTCTAAGAATGATAATAAGCAATGACTTAGCTAGTGTTAATAGCACAGTAGATGTAATATTTATAATCTCATAATTAACAAAGTATAAATAATATTTATTATCTAAACAACAGTAGGACTACTGGTAATTACGTATTAAGGCGGTTAATTATAATTATGAGTCTTAATAGCATACCTTCTTTGTGTAAGGGACTCCGTCCATGATTCCGGTACAAACTGGTTGAACATCTTTAACGCATTGACAGCAAGCTCCGACTGGGGTGATAAGTTTGTATCCCTGAATAAAAAGAAAAGATATTATAGTAGTGTACTATGATATTAATATCCATTTTAATTATATTTATCTTTTCAACATTTCTTATATTGATATATTCACTGGGCCTAGTATTATAATTTCTCTCGCTCAATTAAAGTCAATAAAAAAACTGTAGAAGTTGTGGAAAAAAAGAATTTTAAATGTAAATGATGTCAAAAGAAGAGTATTTTAAATATAAATGTCGCAAAAAATGAGTATTCTAAATTTAGATGTTGTGGTTAAATATGATGCCTACCTCCGCGCATTTTTTGCTGCATTGTTTAACGCATTGCTTGACGCAGTGATGTGAGAAGACGCAGGTCTCAGCACAAGTCTTACCGTCATCTACAGTGTAGGTGGCGAAAATCTAGAAAGTGCCAAAAAATAGAAAAGAATTACATTTAAGTTATATTACATTATACAATACATTTAACTTTCATTACATTCAATATTACATTTACATGACATTTAAGTTGAATGTAATCAAAAAGTGTTTGATAATTGAGATTAAAAGTTTAAATGAAGTTAATATTTAAAACAATACTCAATCGTTAGAATAAGATCCAAACTGCTTGAAATAAATATACCCAACGAAAAGCAAACGTCACAATTGATGTTTCTACACTAAATTATCAAAGATTTGAATCTATATTTTTAAATCATTCAGTATTGGTTTTAAGTTAAAAATAGCAAAAAAAGGCGTTTTGTTGATCAAAACCAGTCTTTGCATTTAAATTTTAAATTTGATCGAAGTGATGTTAATTGTTGGTGGTGTAGTTGCATATGTAAGTGTATGTGTAGATGCGTGTGTATGTGTGTGTGTATGTGTAGATGTATGTGTAGATGTATGTGTAGATGTATGTGTAGATGTATGGGTATGTGTATGATTTAACTTAACGTACCGCGCGTTTGGTCTCGTCAGTATCGGTACACGTGCACTCTGACTCACGAACACATTTTCCTTCTGAGTTGTAAATGAATCCAGCAGAGCAGGCGCAGCAGGGTCCTATAATGTTGTAAAACATTGCAATTAGTTAAAAAATATTACAAATTAATTTTAAAAGATTAGAAATCTGCTTAAAGAAACATTACAAATCAGTTAAAAAACATGTGAAATAAGTTTAAAGCCTCTATTTTTCACAAAAAGTGACTTTTGATTATAGATTGTAATATCTCTTTTGCATTTCGTTTATAATTAAATAAATTAAAACTTTTATCCTTGAACAAATTCCATTACAATGTTTCTACGGTTCGTTTCAATACAATGTTTGCCGTAAATTTGAATTCCACTCAGTTACAAATAATAAGAAATCAAGTCAGTTTTCCAACTTACCCATGACTGGGGTCCAATCGGCGCACGTCTTGCCAGCCTTCAACATTTCGCAAGTCATTGTACATCTGCATCTAGCGACAGCTTCTTCGTACGTGTGGGTGCACGTGGGCATCACTGTTGTGCCGAAGGTGGTTGAGCCTGGAGCATGTGTGGTCTCCTGAGCTGGTTCTGAAATTAGCGGAAAATATTCAGCTTAGCCAACGAAAATCCTGCTGGATAACATTCAGTTTAAACGATAATCCAGCTAAAAATCCAGCCAAAGGGTGCAGCCAAATGCCTTTTAACATTGTACTGTTTTGGAAAAAAACAACAAGAAATTTTAAGCAACAATAAAACTACCATCTTAAATTCTTAAATAACAACCTGGTTTCAAGCAAGCCTTCATGTAAAGGTTCTCAACTTCAACTGCTGCCACTCCGAATTGCGGCTTCAAAATAACGACAACTGCGTTAGCGTCAACACCACCGGTGAGGTACTCATCGCTGACTTTAACCACACCATCTACGCTCTTTCTCTCGAAGGTCTTCACTGCCTTATTCAAGGCCACGAAGGTGACAGTGACGCTGTCTACCTTGGCTACCTCGAAGTACAAAGAATAGATCTTTGGAACGTTGAGGACTTTGAATTTGGTGGTAAGTGCTAGGGGTTTGTTGGCGCCGGCGAGTTTTGCAACGAATTTGGAGCCGGAGCCCTTGAGGGAGAGTGGAGCGAGTTCGTCGCGTGTGGAGGACTCAATGGTGATGTCCTTGGAGTTGAGGGTGGCGTGGAACGTCTGGAGGTAGCAGTCGTCTGAGAGGAATGAAAGAGAAAAAGTTGTTAAAATAAAAGTTACGTCTAACTTCTGGATTGCCGTATTATACGAACAATTTATATAAAATAGGTAATGTTATAGGTATGTCAAAGACATAGCTGTCAATTTAAGCGTCGTATTAAAGGGTGCAACGAGTTATAGAAATAGTAAGGTATCCTGGATTCATATTTTACAAAACCATTAATTGATTAACTAAATTATATAACCAAATATTAACCAAATTGTATAACATACATACCGTGAATGCCAGTTGAGACAGTCACAGTAGAAGCAGAGATGGTGGTCGTTGTAACTCCTGGTTCAGCGATCACCACACAAGCCTTCTGTTCCTCAGTCTGGGAGAACTTTGGTGGCTTAATAATTGCGGAAATATCGAACCCAGCATTAGGTGTCATCGTGGTCGTTTGGCCTGGTGTGCCAACTGTAGATCCTTCACCGGCACCTGGTATAGTTGGACCGGTAGAGACAGTGGTGGAACCACCTGGTGATGATGTAGTTCCTCCTGGGGCGAGGGTTGTGTCTTGCTCGTTGGATGGTGACTTTGGAACGACGGATTTTTTGGGAGTTGGAACTGCACCGGGTGAGGCGGGAGTGTCCTGTGGTAGAAGAGCTGAGGTGGAAGGTTTGGATGGATCCTGTGGCTTGGAGCCGGGGATGAGGGTCTCGGATATTGTTGGATTGGATTTTGGATCTTGCACGGGGGAGAGGGGTGAGGAGGAGTCCAGTTTGCTGGTAGGGAGACGTGGGATGGTGCCGGGTTGGAGGTTGGCGAAAACTGAAATAATTAGATTTTGTGCAGAAATTTGAGTAAAATTAAAAATACAAAGCATTATATGTACAGTAAATAGCTGTCCATTGACATTTTTGAACAAATTCTGGATATATTGCAAAAATAAATGAAAAAAAGTATATTTGACAGTTAGAAAATCATCTACCTGTGTCGATTGGAGTTGACACTGGTCCTTTTCCAAAAGGTGGAACACCTGGTGCTACCGTTGATGGTGTTGGTGCTGGTGTTGAGAGCGTGGTGACCGATGGTGCGCTGCCTGGGGCCGCTGGGGCGGGCGCGGGGGCAACAAGCTTGCCTGGTGGATTATAAAAATTAAAATTTCATGATAAATAAATCATTTTTGCAGAGCACACATTTTAATACTGATCAAAGTATAAACTATTCTTATCAAAGCTAGAAACAGCTATAAAAGTATTCTAACTAATGTTCGGTTAATTAGCACAAATTACCTATTGCTTATTCTCATTTGATTTAACTAATCATTTAATTCTCTAAAATGTACAACTATTTCTTCATTCTATTTACAATTATTTCACAACTATTTTTTAAATCAACTTACTTACAATTATTTTCGCAAAATTTTCACTCACTCGGTTCGATGCAGGCGTCAATCTGAATATTGAAAACCATCACTTCATTCGATGTCGGTCTCATCTCGAACATCACCAATTTACCCAAAACTGGCTCCAGGAAGGAATCATCCACGTGGATGTTCTGGCTCGATGGAATTACCTTGACTTCCTTGTGGTTAACTTTTCCAGGTACATCGATATGGTAGGCGAAGTCCTTGACGTGTTCAGCATCCACTTGCACGCGGACGATCTGTGGGACTTCCGTTGATTGGATTTGGACGGCTACGACTACGAACTCGTTGCTGGTCTTTGTGGTAATGTGGAGTTTGGAGTTTGATCCTTTGAGGGAGAGGAGGACCTCGGTGGGGTTGTGGGAGGATTGCATCTTGAGAGAGTCCTTGCTGACTGAGGAGTTGATCATCGTTACTTTGCATTTAGCTGGAAAAATAAAGAGATTTGAAATGAGTGAAGTTTGAGAAGTTATAGAGTAGAAAGTAATATGAATTTAATCTTTAACAATGGAAAAATTTGACATTATATCGAATAAATAATAACATCGAAGTAACTTGTACAAATTTTCAATTATTAATTGTATTATTAAATCAGGCATAAAGATATACATTACGTTTTTTACGCCCGAATTTGGCTATATGCCAAGGTATAAAAATTATAATTACGTGATGTTGGTGACTGAGCATCAGCTGGCAGTGGCTGTGATGACGAAGGTGACATGGGTGGTGCTTCCCCTGGTACTGGGACCTTGGACTTGGGTGGGATCTTATTTCCTTTCACGATACCGGCTGACAGAAGAGCGACCTCATTATCGTCTGGCTTGCTATCGGCATGGGGATCTGAAAGAAAAAAGATATAAAATATATAGTACATAATAATATAGTCTCAAAAGAAAACGTTTAATTTATTTACTGTTTGAGAATTGGAACAAAATTTTCAATTTTCTTCTGTTTATTGTATGAATTATAACAACTTTATACAAATATAAAACACAGAAAATTCATAGAAAATTGAAAATTTCTTCAGTTAAATTTATAAATTATCACAACTTTTAGAGAGATATAAAACATGGAATACGTAGTATATACTGTATATTAATTCTGTAATAAATTAAAAGCTCTAATTATTAACTGTTTCGGTAGAAAATTGATAATTTCTGATGTTTTTTGTATAAATTATGAGTAGTATATATAACTGACTACTTTTTACTTGAAGGCGTATTAATACAAAATACATACCAGCGTGTGGGGATGAGATAGGAGACGCTGGGTTGACCGGTGTTGGTACATTTGGTTTCGATGCTGAATCCTTGGCTGAAATATCATCAAAAACTAATTTTAGTAATGATGAATAAGATGATTATGAAAATGATCAAAATGATGATGAATGATGAATAAAATGAATAGAATGATGAATAGGATGAATGATGATGCTTAGTGATGAAAAATAGTGGTAATGATGAATATGATAAGTAGAGATGAATCAGCAGTATATTTTATGTTAATATCTCGGATGTTGAATGTATGTTATGTTACTTAGTTGAATTAGTTATGTGAAGTCTGAAAACCTAAGTAATTAACGTATATAAGTTATTGATATATTTACATGGATCTATGATGGGATCAGTTGGTGATGATTTCTTTGTCTGGCCATCAGTTGGCAGAACGTCGCCTGTCTTAGGCTTCAGTGCTGAAAACAACGCAATAAGTCAACTCTATAGAATAAATACTTACATTAGTGTTTAGGATGCAATAAAGTTCAACAATTCATGCAACTAGTTTATATGTTGCATTTGATAATCTCAAATCCACCCTGCTAACCCTAATCCCAACAGTTTCAACTCCTGAATATTTAATACATCTAATCAACGCCTACTAATCAACTAGACTGACATATGCTACCGGGCTAAAGAGGCGGGGTTTGTTATAAAAGGCTGCCTGGCTGCCAGAGCTTTGAAATAATTGTAAAATGAGTTGCAGAGAATATCTTACGATCAGTAGAAGTTGGTTTAGTTTCGGTTGGATCCGTGTGGGTAGGGTTTATTGGTTTACCATCGACTGGAATGGATTTGCCTGTTACTGGTGAACCTAAAAAATAAGAGAAGATTTATAAAAAAAATCATAATCTAGTTACTAAAATTACTTATTTAATAATTAAAATATAGCAAGGAAATTTGACGTATAATAAAATCACATTATAGATTGAATTTACTGATAAACTTTACCTGGTTGGCCAGGATTGGTTGATCCTGGTGTATCACTGGGCTTGGGTACCAATTTGCCTGTGAATTAGTAAAAAAACATTAATTAGAAATATATGCTGTGATATAAAAACTAAACTACAATACTTTATTATTATTTAAAATATTTTTAATACAATAATTAATAATAATATCAATGATGTAACTTTTATAATATAACATAATGTAACAATATTGACAAAGCGAAATCAATTAAAAACAGTTTAAACAATAGTTTAAACAAGTACTGCAAATAAAAATTCAGTTTACAGAGTATAAAAAGATATATGACATATACAATATAACTTATATTATATAATATTATAACTGATATTATAACTCTTAGACACTAAGTACTAAGGAGCAACATTTAACTTATTTTACAATCATAATAAACTGACTTGGTTCGAGACAAGCCTCGATGTAAACATCCGAAATCTCTACAGTCAAATCATCTCCCGCCGGTTTCACCAAAATCACCAAAACATCAGCAGTAACACTTGCCGCTATGACGTCATTCACGTGTGACTCAGCATTCACGATCGTCTTGTGTTTCTCAGAGTATACCACGTGATTATCAGCAACAAGGCTGTACTCGACGTCTGAGACCTTTTTCGCGTTGAAGGAAATGCGGTGGATATTTGGCTTACCCGATGCGCCGCTCGCAATTTTAATCATAAGAGCGACGGGTGTTTTTTGTTGGAGTGTTTTAGCGATCAAGCTTTGGGTCGAGCCGCGGAGGCTGAGGGGGGCATCGCGCTGGTTGTTGGTGGACTGAAGGGTGAGGAGGTCCTTGTTGGAGGTGGAGTCCAGGGTGGATACCTTGCACGTGGCTGGGAGAAAATAATATATTGTTTTTTGAGGTTTTTATTGTGAGTTTATCATCGAAAATAATCCATGAAATTTGACATAATAAAAGAAATATCAAAAAATACGTTTATATATTTTTATACAATTTTTATATATATATGTATATATATTTTCATTAAAAGTACTGTGCTGTTATTTTGTCTATTTTTTATTATGTTTACTCAAGCAATAATCAGTCACGATAATCGTATTGTTAGAATCATATATTTAGTAATGATAAAAAAATACGCATAGATAAAAATATGTAATATCATATACATATATATGTATATAATACATATGTAATATCAATTGAAACAAACTCACTATTAATATAACGTTAATTTTTTAGTTTCATTCAAATATTGGTTAATAATTATTAGTGTATTGTACTTATCGTCACCTGTGATTGGTTGATCGGGTGTCTTGACTGGCGTGATTGGATGAGATGGATCGACTACTGCAGGATTTACCTGAGGAGCTGGCTGAGTATCTGGCTTCTTAGCTGGCGCTGTTTAAATAACGCAAAACCACAGTATATTAAAAATATATAATACAACTAAATAATCGAAAAAATATCAAAGTATATGCAAGGAATGAAATTCTACTTGTCTTAATACTAATAAGATAAAGATTAGTCTTATTTTCAATACTTTAAAACTTACTTGTTGATGTTGCGGTAGTAGGAACTGGTGTTGTTGTCTCTTCTGTAAACAGAAGATAATTACATATCATAAATCACTCATCACTTATTATTAAAGATAGTACGTGACCAATCACAAGGGGCCCGATAAATCCACCCCCAACTATTAATTCTTAAGATTAGGGTTGCCAGATACGGCTTATTGTTAGGATTTAATTAGCAAAATAAAAACATCTCTTAAACAAAACTAAGTGTATAAATATATAACTAAATTGCGTTACTGTAATATTATAATTAATTGCATAACTTTTTGAAAATTATTGATAGTAAACACATACAATGAAATTATGTTAACCCACCTGGTACAAGTACAACGTCAAAGCTAACACCGTGAATTTCAACCGTCAGATGTTTATCATCAACTGGTTTAGCCGATATATAAATCGTATCAACCGGTTTTCCCTGAGGAATCGAATCGGCAACCACGTAGTTATTAGTCGGGCTCTTTGGTACCTTTCCAACATGCGTGTTAACATCACCGACTGCCAAAGTGTACTCAACTGCAGAGGCACCATCCACGTTAAACTGGATGTTGTGCAGTTTTGGCATGGCCTTGGGATGAGGGTCGTTGATCTTGGCGATCCACATAACGGGTTGGTCCTTGATTGGGGACTTGCCGTGGAATTTTGAGCCGGAGCCGAAGAGAGCGTTAGGGGCGTCCTTGGGGTTGCTGGGAGCCATAACCTGAAGGATCTTGGGGTTGGAGAGAGCGTTGATGCTTTCTGCATTGACTGGTTCTAAATTTAAACAACGGAGATTTTGTAACATACATAAATTTCAATTGTATTAGAATAATTAGTAATATATGAATTAGATATATATTGATAATTACTTATATATTATTTATATATTCCTTATAATATAGTGTGTATATACAATTTCCATCTTGCTATATTTTAATTAGATTGAGTTTTAATATTGGATCAAAATCACAATCTGTTTGCTTGCACTAAGATCAACTGTTCAGATTTGAAAGTTTTTTGTTTGCAAGCTTTTTATCTATATAAGTCGGTGTAACAATATAAGATTTCAAAATAGCGAGAAATAGAAAATATTTACTTGGCAAATTTGCGATATTTTGAGCTGGTGGGGCGTGGGTCGTTGTAACTGAGGCCTTGGTTCCTGAAAACAAAATAAATGTCAACAAAATGCATTTTCTTACAGTTTCGTTAAACACACGGAAAGCATACATCGCAAATTCATCAATTCAAATCAGAAATTCTACAAAACATCTACCATAGTTTGATAGGATATTTTACAAATAGGATATTATATAAATTAGACTGCTTTTCAGTCAAAATAGTGTCTTTTATAACTAAAGGACATTTGATCTGGGTACCATAAAACATAAATATGAAAACAAACCAGTGTTGGTGCCTGGCTGTGCGGGAACATTTGTGCCTGATACTGATTTTGGTTTTGGTGGTGCCTGAGAAATCACAATCGGTACGGGCTGGGCGGCACCCTCTGTGAATCCTGTAAAAATCATGCAGATAAAAATCAATAGTATTTTTATAAACAAATAGTTATTTAATTTTAATTCAATCATGTAATAGATAGACAAACAATGTACAAAATCAAACTCAAAGAAAAACTGATATTGGCTACATATTGATGTACAAGAAACAGACAATTAAGATTTATTTAATTAAATAAATACAGTATATTTGTTTAATTAAATTAATAAAGTATATAATATATAGTAGATGGTATAATTGTATATTAGTATAGTAGTTAAAGAATCATTGAATGCTTTTTTAAACAACTGTATATAAATCACTGAAAATTGTAAATAATTTAACAGGATTTTTAACGTGAAAATATATAATTTAATAGGATATATAATAAGAAACTATACCATTTAATAGGATTTTTAATAAGAAAATATATATTAATAAGAAAATATATAATTTAATTCAATTTTTAACAAGAATATATATAAAAGAAACATGATAATAAGACGACAACTTCCTACCTTCAGTCATGCAAGCTTCTACGTGCACATTCGAAATCTTTACTTCCTTCCCTGGTGTAACCGCCTTGAAAATCATATAGATATTATCAGCGTACACTCCTTGTGGAAACTGGTCCTTAATGTCTGCACTTCCATCTACAATAATCTTTCCCTTCTGCGTCACAGTGTTCATGTTTCCAACTGACATCATGTAGTCGCATTCGCGAACATTTTCCGCCAAGAAACTAACTTGGTAGACTTTTGGAACGAACTGGGACTTGAGGTGGATTATGAGCGCGATGTTTACATCGTTGTGGATCGTGGTTGCTCCGTAGTAGCTGTTTGATCCCTTCATGGAGAGGGGCGCGGCCTTGGGATTGATGGGTGCCTCAAAGACAAGGACTCCCTTGTTGTGGTCGAAGTCGATGCTTTCTGGTGTGCATGCTATAATGAAAAATATATGAAAATATATAGAATTAGTAATAAAATTAGTAATAGGCATATTTAATATGTATATGTAATAGGCATATGTAATTAGCATATGTAATGAGCATATGTAAAAGGCATATGTAAAAGGCATATGTAAAGGAATAAGTAATAGGCATTTGTAATAAGCATATGTAATATGTCAAATTACTGTGAATATATAGTCTTTCAATTGTATTCCATAAACAGATTTCATACGTGGATGCTATATGCTATTTAGCAATCAAGTTGTTATTAAGTAAATAAATAAATAAATATTATAAGAGTATTGTATGATGTTAGTACAGAGTGTTAACATTTCATTTATTTAATAATTCAATGCCAACAGGGGTTTAACAGGGCTAGAATTAAGCTTACGGATGGATTTTGATGTCTGGCTTCAAATTTGTAATTAATATCAAGATTTCACGCGATATTAAATAAAAGGAGAAAATGAAACGATTGACTTACTCATCTGTTTCTGCACTGGGATTACTTTAGTGGGCTGAGCCTGAGCAGCCTGGGCTTTGGCGGGAGCTGCGTGGGTCGCTGTGGCTAAAATTACAAAAATATTCAATTTTAAAAAGGCAGTAGGATTTCACAGTTCATAATATAGTAATTATTATGATGAATAGAACTTTTTAATATTAGTTACTCTATGCTTGCGAATGGAAATTAGAAATCTTGTAACACTGTTACATTTAAGAATAATTTTGCAAATGTTTTAATGTACAAAATGACTATTGAAATTAGATAAGTTTAAAGTAATAACAAGTTTTTTAATACAAAGTACAAGCAGCGAGTGATGCTTACTTGTTGTGGTTGGAGCGTGGGTAGTTGTAGGTGGTACACTCGTTGGTGGTACGTATTTTGAATCTGTCAACGAAAATTGAAATACTACAATTGATTCTAAATTATTATTTTAAATCAGAACTAAATGATAAAATTTTAAAAAAAGTCAATTAATATCAAGAAAACAACATCTAGTAGTAACAAAGATATATAGAAATAAATAGAAAGCAACTTAAAGACTCAGTGCAAAAAGCTACTAAAAATGAAATCCTACCTGCACCAGTACAAGCGACCAGATGCACGTTAGAAATCGACACCGTAGTGGCTCCAGTAGTGGCTGACTTCACCATGATAAAGATCTGATCTCCGTGTGAGCCAGTTATGAAAACATCACGAACTTCAACTTTTCCGTTCGTTATATCAATTCCGTGGGATGACAAGGAATGAATTGGACCAACAGACATATGGTAGGAGACCTCACTGACACCTTCTGCGTCGAACTCGAGGTTGTACACTTTGGAGACGTAGTCTGATCTGATGGTAACGATGAGGGTGATGACTGTGCCGTGGTGGAGGGGAGTGACGGTGTACTTGGACCCGGAGCCCTTGAGTGCGAGCTGGGCGGTCTTGGGGCTGACTGGGGCCTCGACTTTGATGTTTTTGGTGTTGGTGACAGCGTCGATGTTGGAGACGACGCAGTCTGGTGGAAAATGGAAAGTTTTAAGTTGATTTATAATTAAATGATCGAATTTTGTAAGTTTTAAAAAGGTAATGATGACAAAAGTTGTAAAATTATCACGTTTTTTGTACTTTTTCTAGAAATAAAAAATAACAAAAAATTGACTAAAATGCGTCATCGTTCCACGATGGTTAAACAGGCGTTAAACTTCATTGATGGTAGAATGATTAATGGTAGACTGATTGATGGTAGAAGATTACCATGAACTGCATGAACGACTGGTTTGGGTGGAGTTGGAATGTTATGAGTATCCGGTCGAGGATGTGGTGCATTGACTGGGGTTGATCCTAAAAGAAAAATAAACTTTTAATCTTCAATACAAAACAAAACAATCATATTAATATAGAATTAAATCATATTAATACAATTAAAGGGTAATAATAAAATCATATTAATACATTCAATCATAATGATACATTTAATAAATGCACTTTTAAACACACTATAAAACTGCTCTTTTCTTAGAGTATTCAAACACAATATATAAAAAACAATATTGTAAGAAACTACTGAAAAATGACTGCAAAATTACAACTATTACTATATATTAATGTTATTAAGTTAAGTACTATTACTATTATAACTAAGTATTATTATTATTATTAAGTACTATTATTATTATTATTATTATTAAGTACTATTATTATAATTAAGTATTATTATTATTATTAAGTACTATTATTATTATTATTAAGCACTATTATTATAATTAAGTATTATTATTATTATTTTTTTTTTTATTTTTTTTATTTTTTTACTCGTTACTTCATTCCCGAGTGATGGATAAAATCAAATGGATAAAAACATAGTCTGGAATGGCTAACCTTCGGGATCACTCG
>JAQIXG010002997.1:0-16069 GCA_034700105.1 Oconnorella tubifera
CTTAAAAGATTACCGCAGTGCTTTCTATGAACAATTTTGAGTGTTCATTTAGCAGTTTTGCAAAAATGTGTGCAGTCTGTGAAGATTATTTACAAGTGGAACAAATTTCAAGTGCTGATATATATATTAATTAGTTATAAGATATTCTGATCTGCATTAATATCAGTTGAATGCTTTTATTAATAAAAGCATTAAGATTAATGTTAAGTTATTAATAAGAGTAAAAGTTCAACTAATTCTCGGACTTAAAAAGTACTGAGGCATGAATTTTGAGTATTTATTGCCTATAAACTTGGTTAAATATTATAGTATTGTGTGGACTAGTAGCAGTTATAATACTGCCACAAGTCAATTTGAACTTGATCCTAGTTTTTAAGAATTTGTCAATTAATGTTGAAATGAGAATGAACATTAGTTTTATAGTCTTATTTTAATGATTATTGCTGTTTTAATATAATTAGTACATTTTAATAATTGGGGATAAGTTTAATTTGCAATGACGATGATCATAAGGTAAACAAGTACAGCAACAAAGAACAAAAAGAAATATAACAAGATAAACAAGAAGAACAAATAGGAAAACTACAGAAAAATGTTGTTACTATATGTATATAAATATGCTGAATTTGGAACTAAATTGCTGTGCTGATTAATATGCAATAAACTAGAATTATTATTTTTATGATCAGCTTATATTTAGCTTATCAGGATAAGAATGTCTTCCAGGTGAAACTATTTGAAGTAGTTGATTGAGTGAAATGCACTTTGATGCAAAACAATTTTTTTGTGAAATATCTAATAAATATTTTCAGCATGCTCAACCACCCATCATTTGTAGAAAAATTTAATAAAAATATAGTAAGTAGTTCATATTATCTAGATGTTTGTAAAGTCAATAGAAAATTTGCAGAGAGGGATTGAATGAATGGTGCTGATTTACATTGCAAGTAAATCTATATAAAGTACATAGGAACAACGAACAGAACAACGTATATATAAGACATACATATATGTGAAGATTAGTTATTATTATTTACTTGAGCAGATT
Source organism: Oconnorella tubifera (assembly GCA_034700105.1). Taxonomy (NCBI): domain Eukaryota; kingdom Metazoa; phylum Annelida; class Clitellata; order Enchytraeida; family Enchytraeidae; genus Oconnorella; species Oconnorella tubifera. The sequence goes on from JAQIXG010002997.1 coordinate 1,049, forward strand.
ACTTGCAAACTTATATTTACTGATACTTTTATTTTACATGCTCTCTCATATGTATTATCTCTCTAATTCAATGAATGACATTAGCATTTATTCTTATTTATTTGATTTTTGCATGATTGAAAAAGAAAAGGTAGTTAGTATTCTGTTCTTGTATCGATCAGGCATGAAAGTTTAAAGTCCATACACTCATTGATGGACGATATCCAGTATTTCTTTCAACACAAGGAATGCCTTACTTGTTCCATCTAAATTTTGAAATGAGAGACTCTTTTTATGAGTCGGCAGAAGTATTATTAATATACAGTTGAAAAAGATCAATTTTAAGATGACAATAAAAGAAATCATTACAACAGAGTCTGTAACTAATCCAGACATTTAAGAGCCACCAAAGAACAGATAATGTTCTGATATTTAAAAACTTGTGTCAAAAAACTGTGTAATGAATGAATGAATCTATTTTTCTGTTTTGGGTTGAAATCAACCAGTTAATTATAATTTGGATTACTGAACATCAAATTCTTATACATAGAAGATTTTAGCTAACATTCTAGTAACTTTTTATTGACAATATAAAGAGTTATTTACAATTTTGAAATTTGTCTTGAAGTCGTATTGAGATTGACTGTCACCTAATATTTGCCAGGTATAACTATAGAACTTCTGTATAAAACTTCTATATAAAACTTCTATATAAAACTTTCCAATAATGGACTGCAAAATTTCATATCCCATTGAGAGAAATTGACACACTTTGATGAAGTTTAATATATTCAGTTTCCTTGATTATATTACAGTCGTAACCTATTGTAATGAGCCTGATGTATTCAGCATAATAACATCCCCAGGCAGTATTGTGTTGGTGTTTGATCTGCATTTGACTGGATCAGTAGTTCTTTTGACTGAACAATAATTTATATGAGATAAAGCCAGTTTTAAAAGCCCAGATGCTTTAAACTTAAACTATTTGAAAGTATTCTATGTGTAACTGAGTGCATTTAAGTTAATGCATTGTTTGTTAATTATATTGATGTTGACAATAAATATTTGAACTTTTATACTGGTATTATTGTTATTATTATTAAATATGTGTTGACCGATTACTGTGTTATCAGTTTACTATTAATATTATTTTAATTGATGGTATATGCCTGTTAATGGATTTTTTATTTATTATTTAGAACAAGACATTTTATTATAAGCCTGTTTTATGAAACTATAGTATTGTTCCATTTTTATATTCTAATAAATACTGTAAATGTGAAAAAACACAATAATTAACATCTTTGAACTGTACGAACGATATCTCAGACTTAGTTATCAGTTTAAGCATCTTACTAAAGGGTGCAGCAAGTTAGTGTAAAAGTGGAAATCGAACTTAGGTCTGTTGCGTCCGAGTCATACACTCTACCACTCTGCCAACAAAATGATTGTGAATTTATTCCTAGTACTTTGGAAATGTTTTTGAAATTTCCTTACCATAAAATTCAATTATGAGTACTAATTGCAAATACATTCATAAATACAGGAAATATGTACTGAAACATGTACAGAAAATATAGTTAATCAGTAATATATGCTTCTGTGACATCAGAAAACAAATATTCAAGGATATTTGTTTGCTGATGTTTAGTTAAATAATTCTTATCGGTTGAGTCGTGGAGATAGTTTATATTACAGTTTCATTATTATTCATATTCATAATATATTAATTTCCATCCTGTTGAGACTGAGATTTATAGTTTAAATGTGAAATAAGTTTAGTTGTAGAAACGTTAACAAATTTATTTTAAGTACTTGCTAAGAAATAGAGTAGAAATTATTTGGATAACTTGAAACTATTAAATTAAGTTTTATACTTGGAGTAAAAAATACATGCATGTAAAAAAGAGATCTAATTGACGGCTGCTGAATTAAGCATATTGCTAAAGATGCAGCAAGGTGCAAAAGTTGGTGAAATATTGCAATCCTTGCAAAACTAGAACCTAAGACATTCTTGTTTTTATGCCATTTAGAAACATTTGTTTCATAACAATTGTAATTATATTTTGTAATTTACTGTAACATTCTAATGTAGCTTTCTAATGTAACTCCAAGTTTTATAATGTATTTTATGACATTTGATGACATTCTGATTTAATTAAAAGTCTTGCAATCAGTCTAAATTAATTTAATCCTACTCGGACCTACTTATATAATGCTAATCAATTTCCAGGGATGTTACCAATAAACAATGATATTATAATTCTTGATGCAACATCTGATCCTGTTTTTAAATAATAAAAATAGATGAGATAATGTTTATACTGAGTAGGTGTTTTAAGCATGTAATTGTAGCATTTAAGCTATTAATTGATTATGATTCATTTAGCTACAAAGTTTATGTGTATTTCAAGCTTGAATATGCATAACTTAAATGATAAAATGTGTCTGAAAGCTAATGATTAGTTTATCACAGTAAAGTGTAAATGATAAAAAAATTGATATTTTCTGTTAATAAATGACTTTTTTTGAAGAAACATTTGTTTTTTTCTCTGTGCAAACAGAAGTTTTTGATATGTTTAAGAGATTTTTTTGTGTTGCAGAATATTCAGTGAAAGTTGAGAAGTTTGCTTTAAACCAGATTTTATATGTTTAGGTTACTCGGTGTTTGTGTTCATGAAGCTCAGTTGCACGCATTAGTAGAGGTGAGATCTTGTTTTACGAATTATTAAAAAAATTTTTTTTTTTTAAAGTAATGATGTTTATATGTATAAATTAATGTTAATAGTTTGAAGTATTGCATATAAAAATTCGGTTGAAAAAAGTTAAAACATTAGAAATTACAAAAAAATTTAAAAGTGTCCGGGGATACTATCTCAAAAGAAATTTAATAAATCAGATTACTTTTAGAACATTACTGGAAATTATTAATGAAACAATTAATTCACTGGTCAATATTTCAGTATTTTTTTGTTAAATTTCTGTTTGGTTTTCAACTGAAAATTATCACTACTATTTTTTAGCGCTGCTATTATATTATTATATTAAGTTATTGTATTAGAATGTTTTTAAAATTTAAATTTGTGACTTCTTCATTCAATTGATTGTGTTGGGACTATGGATTTTGGTATAGCCATGGGGGTGGGGGAGGTAGATGTGTGGTGATTTATTGATGACAATTTTTTGCAATTTTTATCTAAACTGAATTGATTATAAATCTTGATGGGATAGCCAGTTTAATCGATTTGCATAACAAGGAAGCCATTAAATTTCCAGCATTAAAATAGATGTAGTTAATTGCTTCCTGGTATTAAACTTAATTATTGCATGTAATTATTAAATTTTGTCAGATTATAATAATCATTATTTTGATGTCTTCCGGTATATCTAGAGTCATTTCATATTTCTGCTGGTAATAACTATTAATGCTGAAACTACAGTAGTTTAACTCAAACAATACTTTATAAAATAACTTTTCTTGGCATTCAAATTACGATTTATTTATAAATGTATAAATAAATAAGGCCATTAATTAATTTAATAAGTTTATTGTTTTTAATGAGAAGTTTTTATATTCTTTAATACTTCAACAAATGACAGTTAAAAATCAGGTGTCATCTGTATATAATTTCCAGTTTAGGTTGGTAAGAATGAAGTTTTTGCAATAAATAAATATATTTAATTCGTCTAGTTGATTTCCACTGTTATGATCCTTGGTATTTCCTTTTTCAAAATAGGCATTGTCTTGTTACATAGTTTTATGGAAATATATTCATTGCTGTGAAAGAAATACCATAAACAAAGCTATATATATATATATACATGTGTGTATGTGTATGTGTGTGTGTATGTGCGTGTGCGTGTGGGTGTGTGTATGTATATATATATATATGTATATATATATATGATGTATGATGATATATATGATGAGCATTTCTTGTCAACATTTTGTCATTAAGTTTTTCTTACTCATTCTGAGTAAGCGACTGAAACAATTTGACTGAAACTCAACAGCTGCATGAATAACATAGTCAACTACTGTATTTATAAAACTTGGCATAATTAACAATTCTGCTCTTTACGATTCAATTTTGTTATAGTATATCTGAACTGAAATGTTTTCAAACTGACTTTGAGTCATATAGAATATTACTGTGTTGATTGTAATATTCTGGCGTCACGCCAGATTTTGCCCGAGGTTATACTAATAGATAGATTGTGTTAAATTATAATTGTTGTTGGCTACTAACTTGTTGTAAAAACTTGATATTTAGTTATTGAATATGAAGCGTCTTGATTTTTTTTAAATGATCAGCGCTCTGACTGCAATCTTTAAAGTTGAGATTTGAATAAAATACTGATTTCTTGGACAAATTCTATCTTTTCGAAATATCTATTTATTTATTAAATTTAAATTAAATTAATTTATTTAGTACATATGTGTACTGGATGGATTATTAGGAGGGTTTGATATAAGAATATTTATTCTGAAAAACACAAATTTTATATTTTATCTTAAAATTTATCAAGCTTTATTTTGGTTTATTGCTAGATTAACAATGTGATAGATTACTGGAAATAATTTCATTGCTGGAGGATTCACATGACTGTATAATTGGCATCGCTTCTGCCGGTGGTATTTCTAATAATACAAATAGTGGATGGATATTTACTACATTATGATTATAGTATTACAAAAGAGAAGAATAAAAAAAATGTCAAAAAAATATTTAAACGAAAAATGTTTTAAATATATTTTAAATTATTTTTAAATGTATTTTTTCAATATTAATTATTTTTTTGAATATGTTTTAATTTTAAAATTAAAAATAGTCTCTATCTTCTCTGATTCTCCCATATACAATCTTTTGCTTAACTCAAACAAGACTGTTGTTGAGCTCTTTAGACAAGCAATCCTGTATTATGAATGAAATAAAAATCATGTCAATATTGTCCCTTTTATTCCCAATGGAATTTTTTACAACACTGAGTTATAACTCTAGTTTTCTCATCACTTTGTTTCTGTGTGCCCACTTCACAACATGTTAATTGTTAGTCTTTTTTGGATTGATGTGATGTGTTGATAGTCAAATAAAGCAAGTTTCTATTGTGTTTCATTTGCTACATTTCTTCAATTATATAATCAGTTACTATTGATATTTTGCATCCATCATTTGAGTTTCTGACACTTTTTAACTCAGCACATTATTCATCTTTATACAATCCTATTGAATGTATAAAATGATTAAATTTACTTAGTATAAATTTGTCTTTTGAAATTGCAACTTCATTTCATCTAGTTTTTCATTAGCTGATGACTTTATTCTTTGTGAAAATAAAGCTCAGTCTGAAATAATATTCTCCTAGTCTGACACAATATTCTTTTTATATGATTATAATATAATACATATAATTTATATGACTATAATATAATACAGTATAATTATCTTGCATAATATTATTTGTGTAGTATGTCAACTGTATTGGTTGTAATGAAATCGTTTGTTCTCTTAGTTCGGTTTGTATTAACAAATATATGTAAAATAAATATTATGCAACCTGTCTTATTTGCATATTTCTAAAACAAGCTGTTTAAATTATTGTATATATGTAATGATCAACTTGTCATGATTATTAATGTCATTCTGTCTTTTGTTTCATGATTGTCAATGCGAGCCTTCATGTCAAACAGTTCAACAAGTTAATGATTCTTAATTTAGATATTTAGATATTGTTTATTTGAGTTCAGATGACTATTAATTCTTGGTGTATTTAAATAATTACATTTAAATTAGCACTAGAGATACTAAATTAAAACAATATTCTTCATGCAATATTATTTTGTAAATAATGTTAAAAGTATAAATATTGCTAATTTTCTCATTAATCAATCAGTTTATAATTCCTTAAATTTCACATATATCTACAAGTAGATAATGGCTGTTTGAATACATCTACTCTCCTCATTGTATTTTGTTACAGATCTGAAATAAAAATAATAATTTTATTGATTCGTGCAATAAGGCTTACGATTGTATTCATAGTATACATGTCAACATAGTAATATTAAGGCTAACGATTGTATACAGAATATCTTTCCTAAATTCAATTCAATAAGTTAATTTTTGTAGAAGAATTGTAGTTTTTAACTGTTTTTCTATTTCATGCTTGGTATAGATCAATCTTTCTTTGTATCTCATCAGCGGTTGTTACTCTCTGTACACAAATGTTGTTGTTTCATTTCGTTTATTGTATAATTACTATATTGACTTGCAATCACACTATAGTGTGACATTTGATACTCGGTATGTTATTCAAGAGCACTAGGTCTTGTTTAATTGATTATTTTGTGTTCAACAATTAAATTGTTTTGACTGGTGTTTTGATTCAATTTGTATGAAATGCTTTTTGTTTCTCAAATGTATCTATATACTTGCAGAAATCCCTATGTAAAATTACGGGAATATATTATAACCTAATCAGAATTCTAATCCAAATCTAAACCTAATCCGATATTTTGCTAAAACCTTAACCCTACCTCTAATCCTAAGTTCCTAACCATACAAAAAGAAAAAGAGAAAATTATGTGAGCTTCTCTAGTTAATGCAAAAGTTAAAGCTCTTTTAAAAGCATTTAATTAAGAGCTTTTTTTGCTCAATTTAACTTTGGGCTGCAGTCCAAGTACATTAGGTTGCAGCCTATTCTTATGGACGGCTCCTAAGGACTTGCATTTTAATTATATGTATATATTCTACAATAATACATTGTTATTACAACAAATAAATCAGTATATGAACATGTAGTGTAATATGAATATTCAAGTTATACATAGAATTAACCGAGTGATCACTTGTCACAAGCAGGCGTCAGAAATATTCTGATTACATATACTCAGTATATCGTCTGTATTTTGATGAAATATATAAAAAATTCTCTAATATAAAAGAAAAGAATTTTTGACATTTTTTTAAATTTCACTAAATTAATCGAAATAAATGTCTTAGTCATTTAGAAGCAAAACAATTCTAAAGGTCCAGCAAGTTAACAAAAAATTGAAGTTCTGAGATTTGAATACAGAACTTTAAATTTAGGAGTCCTGGGCTAACTGGACCGGACAACTGTTGACTTTTAGGACAACTTTAGGGCAACTTTGTCCAGTTCTCATTAAGGACAACTGGTTCTTAATTAATGTTGTATAAATAATGTCAATATATATATACATAAATAATTAGTCTATAGTCTTTTAAAGAAATACATCATATAAATGTTTATAGCATTGTTAATAATAGCATATATTTTAAGTAACAGTAAGCATTATATAAAAGTGTGTTGATTAGTAATTTACACATATGCGATAATTGATTTTGTGCAATAAACTGTAATACATCAGCATTGTAAATATTTGAGCTTTTAATGTCAATGACTTAGATCATGATCTGCTAATTTGTGTACATCTTAAAGATGAAAGTTTCCTGTATTGTAAGTGGGAAGTATATTTTGAAGTTGCTATGAGGAAATAAAGTTTAAACTAAATAGACAGACTTTTGGTATGTTATAAATGACTTGAATTGTTTGTTCAGATGTGTCAAGGCATGCTATTTAGTACTCTGGTATTTTAATTTCTGTACTTAATGTCTTGATGTTGATACCCATATTTAAATAATTACTTGAGTATGTAAGTACTTATGTGTGTGAGTAAGTACTCGGGTGTGGCTGTTTATTTCATCATTTATTGTCAAGAGAAATTCTTCTTCAAAGAAATGTCTTGCTCAATTTTGTTGATAGTTACCATTTTTAAACTGATGGTTTACCATATTTTGTACCCTATGTAAAAAATAGTTGCAATCAGCTGCCGAGTTCAACAGTAGAACAGAATTTTACAACAAAATTCATTCATAATATTGGATAAGCCATAATGCTGTGTGTGTGTATAACTTGTCTGATTTATCTGTTATATATGCTAGTCATTTCAGGGATACAACATTATGTCTTTGTTTTGTAGATTCGTTTAAGCATCCATATACAACTGCTATGTTTTTTTTAATTGATGTAAACTTTAAATTATAAATTAAATAAAAATTAATTACGTAATATTATTTGAATTATTACGCAGTACGTGAATGGGGGAAGTTTGGAGGAATTATTATCAAACAAGTCACAGATCTTGTCTTGGTCAGTTCGCATCAGACTTGCTTGTGACATTGGTAAAGGTCTCAAGTATCTACATGCTGAACATGTCATGCATCGTGATCTCACTTCTAAGGTAGGATACTATTGGATTAGTTTTAAATTTACTCACTTTTGTTCACTTTTGAAGTTTTTTATTGGGTAATATAGTTCAATGACACCGTTCTCTTTGTTTTGAATATTACTAATATTACTTTTGGGTGCGGTTATGAAGCATAAAATACTTTAGAAATAAATATTTATTGACTTTGATTGAATGAATTAATTTAATTAATTAATTAAATCATTTAGTGTAATGCGTCATTTAGTTTTGTGAAAACTTTTTTTGCTGTATTTTAAGTTTTGTTGAAATAACTTTTTTGCTTCAATGCGATATTTTCAAGATTTGAAAGTTAGGCAATCATAACTTCAGGTTTTAATAATCGTTACTGTGTTATTTAGGTTTTATTAATCGTTACTGAGTTATAATCATTACTGAGTTACCTTAGTACATTCCAAAGAAATGTACGTAGTAAATGTACTAAGTACTAGAGTCTTTGGAATGCACTATATAATGTTTAAGGAATGTGTCCTTTCATTAATAAATGCTTTATTACTTGCAAGTTTTTTTAGTCAATCTGTTTATGGCTGGTTGTTGAAGGAATGTTTAGTTTTTAAGTTAAGATTGATTTAGATTGGATGAGCGTTAACAAATGAGAGTGGGGGGAACTAATTCATTCTGGAAAAATGAAAGTTATGTAACAATGATGCTTTTCAAAAATGCTTTTTTGAAACGATTTTAGACAGCTCTTCCCCTGCTGTTTTGATCGATCAATTTTATTGCAAAGTTTTACATAATTTTTCATGTTTTGGAGAATTTAATGGAGAGAGTTATAAATTATTTAGAATTAAAAGATACTTTACAACATTTGCAATAGGCAATGAGTGAATTATTGATTGGAATAAAGAATGGGTGGAATTATGGACAGAAGGTAGAAAGAAAGACGAATTAAAAAAAATAAAGTTTGGCTTCCATATGTGGAAGCTAAAAACTTATATAAGAAAAAGTACCATGTATTTTCAATCAATTAGTCATTTAGTAACCTTATTGAATCTGCAAAATAAGTGGCATATTTAGACAACTAGTGCAGCAGAGGTCCAGATAGTATCTGCTGTCTCGATTATGTGTGCAATTGCACTTGATGCAATTTATCAATTGACTAGGCTTTTGTCAAAGTGGACCGTGCTAGCATTATAAGTGATTTATTTAATCTGCAATGATATAATGTAGTTTGATGGTCACAAGCAGAAAATTGGTTTCAATTAGGTACAGTTATGAGGATTTGATGCGACATTAAGCCTCCGCTTGTAGATTTTATTAGCTGTCTGTTTATCTTGTCCGTTTTCCTTATATGCATAGACTATGTATGATATTCTTTGGACCCAGTTCCTTTCATTATCATTATCCTTGTCATCATCATCGTTATCGTTGTCGTCAGAATCATCGTTAGCATCATCGTAGTCATTATCGTAGTTATTATTATCATGTTATTACTGAGATGATAATTGAAGAGAATGATTACAAGATAGTATTCTAAAAATGTTAAAAATTTAGCAGCGGTTTATACCTATTAACAGTTTCTTTAATTCCTGTACACAAATAAATATCATATTATTCCATGATGGTTTTGTTAGATATTTACAGAATATTAACTTTTATTACTTGCTGCTTGTACAGGTTTAGGAAACCTAAGATAAGACAAATTTCGCTTGTGATGGGGTGGCTATTGAATTCTTAGTTTCACTAAATAGTGAACTTGTATAAATAGTGAACTTGTATTTCATATTTAAAAATTGCAATAAAAACAAACGAATATTATTTGTTGTTTTTCTAGTAACACCTATAAGGATAATATATACAGTTTTGACTTCATGTAACTTTACTAAACTTTAAACTTTAAAGAACTTGATGAAACTAAACTATTTTTGTTCTTGTAACAGTTACAAAATTTGTAAACTTGACATTTATGTAAGAAGTATTACATCTTGGCATATTAGCACAATATTGACTGTTTTTTACCAGTTTTAAGCACTTTTTGCATACATATGATCTTTCACTACTTTGAGTAGTTACGTAAGAGCATTGTTAGTATTATGTTTTCTACTTAGGCATCACTTAGTGGCGTCATATTTCAGCCTTTAAGTGCTGTTTTCTTGACTTAAGAATATCATTTACATAAATTAATATAATTTACATAAATTACTCAGGATAGTAAAATTACAGGAGAGTTTTTAGCGTTTTTTAAACTAGGGCTGTACCGAACAGTGGTTTTTACTATTCATTCTAATACGAATAGTGATCCATAATTATTAGGTCGAGTACGAATACGAATAATATTCTAATTCCAACTGTGAAACATGCTATTTATAATATAGTTAAATCAGACAATGAACATAATTAAATTTATTTATTTTTAACGTATGTTTCTTCATGCAAAAATTGACCCCCAGAATAGAGGCTGTATTGACATAAACATTTAGATTTTGACAAGTATAATTTTATATAAAATGAATATGATAGTTAATCTCTAATCAATTGAGATTCTGTAATTAAGTCATTTTTGTACTTCCCTACTTGCATTGCAAGTATCATATCCTCTCTCTTTCTTTCTTATTCTGTAACATATGGTTGATTTCAAGGAGCTGGTCTAATCAATAACAAATTTTTGCTCTATATTCTGGTTAAAATGTGCAGTCATGCTTATTGTGGCTAATTCATTTTACTACATTTTTATCTTACTATAATGTCATGAGAGCTAAGTATTAAAACACAAAATTATTGTGTGATTTAATCCTTTTATAAGAAATTAGTACATACCATAGTAGATGTGCTCATGTAGGCTCCCTAGAATAGAAGCGTAGGTCTGTCACTGGATATCTTAAGATTGATCTGATAATATTTTATTGATAGAATCAAAAGACTGTGCTTTTACAAGTGATGTACAAGTATCAAAATCATGCAATCTTTTATTGGCTTGCTAATGTTGATGAAAACAATCTTGTTGTTTGTTGCTCACTTTTTTCATGTATCACATAAAGTGTTCCACTTTTCGTATATATGAAGCAAAAATTTGTTACTATTTTATATAGCGACAAAATTTGTGTAATGTTCATTATTTATCTTCATTTTTGTTTATTTTTATGATGGCATTATAATGTTTTGTATAAATTGTTACAGTAAAGCTTCAACTTGCTCATAAATTGTTCATTTTGTTTTTCTCTTTCTAGAACATTCTGATAAAGAAAGAGAAGGATGGTAGGATGGTAGCCATTGTAGCTGATCTGGGTCTATCCAGTACAATTCCTGATCCACTGTAAGTTCTTCTTATTGTTTGTTCTCTTCAATTGTTAGTCTCTATTATAACATTTCTAAAATTTGCAATTCTGTTCATAATTTATTGACTTGGGAAGTCAAATTTTATTATAAATGAAAATTTTTCTAGTATTATAATTTTTAACATAATTTGTATATGGTTGTAAATCTTAGGGCTTTTGTGTGTATCGTTGCATAGTAGAGCTTTGAATCTTTTATAGTAATCTTTAAATTGGACTGTTGAATTATTTCAAAATGATAACTAATTATTATAACAGTATGATGGAGTAATATCAACAAATTTTAAGATGGAATAATATTAATATTAATAAATCAATAATAAAATCTGGTTGATTTGTTGATATATAGCATATCAGAATAAATTGTAATAATTATTGTTTCCAGACATATATATACAGATCTGCTAAAGATAGAATGTCATTTTTAAAGCAACTAATTTGCTGAATGTAATGAAAGATTTTTATTTAAGGTTTTAGAGAAGTTTGAGCTTTTCAAAGCTTTTTGTTTGCACTCAAAATTTATTTGGAACCTGGTTCGATTCCAATGAAAGCCTACAGAATCGCTGACTTGTTGCATCCTTTAGTAAAGCACTTAAATTGATAGTATTTTCTGAAACATTGATCATTTAATACTGTAATGCAGATTTCAACTTAAAATCTCGTGTTAAATTCTACTAAACCTAGCCTTATATACATCTTGTGAAAATTGAAAAATATGAAGTAAAGGTTTTCCAGTTGTTCTGAATTTTTGCATATTAGCAAGTCCATTAAATTCATTTATATTTGTGATTTTTCCAATGATAATTTTACGTTATCTTTTTCATAATATTCTCTTTGAGATTATAATACTCCTTAGATTTCTTTATAATAGATATTTTATATTTTTATTATATTATTGTTAGCTTTTAGTCTATTTTAATTTTATTTTGTATAAATTGACTGCAGATCTGACAAACAGCTTCCAGTTGTCGGTTCTCCATATTGGATGGCCCCAGAATGCATTGCAGGAAAAAGATACAATGAGAAAGTGAGTCGGCAAATTTTATTTAATCTTTTTTTGATTGTCATTTTTTTTCTTATTAAGTACTGTAACTGGATTTTTGTTTTATTCTTTACGTTAGATTAATACGCATAAATAATAAATTTAAAGAAAAAAATAAGTGATAACTTACATTTTTTAAGCAGTCTCACTGTTGACATTTAAATCATCTCAAAATACAATTTAATTTCGTACGCGATATTATAGTCATATTAAAATATATCTTCGAACATCGTATTATTCTGTACTTTTGTAAATTTAAAGTTTGATACGCTGTTTTTACAGGCGGATGTTTTTTCCTACGGAATAATTCTGTGTGAGATCATTGCTCTAGTAGAGGCGGATCCAGATATATTACCAAGAACAAAAGTAATATATTTAACTTGCTTATTACTATGCAGCTATTTTATTGGACTATGATGTCATTTGCTTATAAGAACATCTTGCTAATAAATGTGTAAACATTGTGTAATTTAGTGCAATTTCAAGAAATCTGTATATTGAGACTAACTGTTAGTTCATCAATTGCCATTAATTTAATTTTTTTTAGAAATTTGGTGTGGACTACGTTGCTTTTAGCAAAATGGCTGCCGACTGTCCATTGCACTTCCTTCATCTTGCTTTTACTTGCTGTCAGGTAATTAATTATTTATTTTAATTTTTTAGTTTATTTATATATTTCTCTTATTTTAATTTTATTTGTAAAAAAATTTATTTTAATTTTATTTGTTTTTTACTTTTAATCTTTCAGTTTATTAATGCGTTTTTTTTTTAATTTATTTTAATTTTCCTAGAAATATTAAATTCTGTATTTGCTTTCTTTATGTTTTCTTCAGATTTAAATGATAAATGCATTCCATGAGAATACCAAAGGAATGCATTTAGCAGTCAAGTTTTGACAGTGAAGAATTAGTTAAAAAACGAATACAGTTTTAAGTTTAAATGTCAATCCACTTCTTTAAGTTAATTGAATGGATTTGATTCTGGCTAAATGTCATCTTCAGTATATCATTTAGAGCTCATAGTGAAGTGTTTAGAGTGCTAGACTCAGATCTGAAAGGTCTTGGATTTGAATCATGTATGACTTGTAATCTATTTCTGTCTGGCTGCACTCTTTAACAAGATATTTATTTAATAAGTTTTATACATTTTATATGCAACAATCTATGCATTAAATTTATCTGATACTGATAAATATTTTTTTATTGATTATTATTTGTATATTATCAAGCGTTATCATATAGTATGGCATTTGAGTGATGCTATTGTAGATTGATCCCAAAAAACGGCCGTCATTTATAGAGATAGTCAATCGACTTGAAGAAATGAAGTCAATCGGTCAGATGGCTGTCATATTAGCCGATCTCAGCCGACTTGGCAACTATGGCAATACAAGACCTAGCATGGATCGCATGATACTGGAAAGAATTTTAGGTATTCATGCTGAGATTGTAAATTGAAGACTTTTTACTTTTTTTATATACTTCTATATAATAGATAAAATACTGAATAATTTTGCAAAATCACTATTCCGCTAACTTGCTGCAGTAATATTCTTAAATTGGCAGCTACATCTGAGACATTATTCATATAATACTTTAATCCAAAAGTTAAACTAAACTTTCTGCATCCTTTAGTAAGGTGTTTAAATTAACATCTAAATCTGAGACATTCATATATTATGATTATCTAAAGTTAAATTAATTTTGCTGCACCATTTTGTAAAGTTTCGTAAAATAACACCTAGAACCCAGACATTGTTTATATAATACAATTATTTGAAGATTAAACTAAACTTGCAGCACCCTTTATCAAGACCATTAAATTGTCATCCTACATTCGAAACATTATTCTTATAAAACTTCAATCCATGACATTTAATTAAACTTACTATCATCATTCATACTTAACATATATTCACTCATAGACATGCGTGAGCCCAAGAGAGTCCGTTCAGACGAGCTCAGTTCATTCGGTCCTTACGATGGTGTCGCTGTCTCCACTCTCCCGCGCCGTCGCTTCATCCCCGTCACTCCTCTAATGGTCGGCAAAGTGATGAGCAAAGACGACGCCCATTACGCGCCACATAAAGACAACCCATTCACTTCGCGATTCCGTGACGCTACCGCTAAAATATTTGACGGTTTAGTCGACACTTTAGTCGATAGTTTCGATTCCGCGCTTTCCCCCCGGGTGAATTCCCGGACGCCCCCCGTGACGCCGCGCGATACATGGTTGCGACCGGTGTCTCCTCGTAGACGGTGTCATTCTCTGCCAGGGTCCCCGGTGTTGATCGATGCCGGTGTCACGAGGTTTGATTTTAGTGACGTCGCGGTGAGTGAGGTTGGTAGCGAGGGCGGGGGATCGAGTACTGATAGCGCAGTGGATCTGGTGGACAAGAGGTGTGGAGGGGTAGGGGGCTACGGATAAAAGGTAAGCAGTGT
>JAQIXG010002998.1:0-16069 GCA_034700105.1 Oconnorella tubifera
TCAGTTTTTAATATTTCTAAATGATATTACACTGAGCAAATACAATGAATCATTATTGAACATTATCATCATTGAACTCTAACAATGGTTTATTCATGAATGCATGGATACTGAACTAGATATTGAACAGCATATTCAAACTGTTCAACTTCAATGAATCATTCATCACATGCAACTGAAACCGAGATAGAATCAGCTTAGCGGAGTGACTAATTGTAGATCAGAAATATAAGTTGATATAAAAAAAATTCCAACTATACTAATAAAACAATGATGATCAAAGAACCTAGTGTATATTTCTTTTGGACTATTGCTTAACGTCACATTAGAACAAAAATACAATTTAATGATATATTATGAACTAGATAACACTTAAAATGAAACTTTAAATAATTTGAAACATTATGATAATGAAACTTTAAAGATTTGGTTTAAATATTACGCATCAAGAGCAAATAAAGCTTTCTGTTTATAATCAAGCTCAATTATACTTTAAACTGGTCCCATATATTGAGTCAGTGATACTCAATCCTGAAGAGAAAACAAACTTACTGATCAATTCAACTAATTATGTTAATGAGCATTTATAAATCAAATCTCACAAGCAAATCAACAGCAATTTTGAGATGTATTCAAATAAAATTATCATACAATCAAATTACATTTTTTGAAAAATGTTAAGATTTCTTAATTGTTAAGAACCTGTTTCGCACGATTGAAAAGGGTTCCGGCTTCTGATGCAATCTTCTTAAAGTCCATCTTGTCAGAGATCAGTCACACGATGGAATTGTGAAGAAATGTTAATTTAATATTCTATAAACAGTTTAGATTATAATACAACTTTTTAACAAATTCTATAATGTATCAAATTGCTGAGCAAAATAAATCTAGTTGCAATTTTCTTGAGTTGACCCCATAAGTTAAGAATTAAAGAATGAAATCTCAGACTTTTGTATCAGACTAATTTATGTTAAAATCTCGTTGAATTTATATCAATAGTTGGGAAAACTGGTCAGTCAAATATTTTAAAGGGAAATGACTTAAAAATTAATGCGCTATTGCGATAAATAAAACGGGGAAAAATGCATATAATAAAATCACCCCGCTATATATTTCAGAATAAATAACACGTAAATTTAAATAAAATTTTAACACGCGGGGGACGTGGGGGCCCCTTTAATCCGCCCTTATTTTTAAATTAATAAAAATAATGAAAAATATTTATTATTAATTTAAAGGCGAATTTTAACGTATGAAAGTTTAACAATTCTATGACCAAGTCGCGCTTTATGCATTTCTCAATTTAATTCCAAATTTTAATTCTAATCGTAATTTAAGAAAGCAATTAACATAAATAAAATAAAAATAATTCTATTTTATAATTTAAATAATTATTATAATTATAATGTAAATATTGACTATCTTGATTTCATTCTTCTATGTTTTGTTATATATTTAATTTTGCAAAATGATAGAAATAATTTTGAAATTGCTAAAATGGTCCTTATGTGAGGTAGGGACGAATATTTTAAGTCCAAATTGGAAAGAGTGGAGGGGCGGGGAATTTATAGTAAATAAAGAGACGTTTGTAAGAGGAGGGAATTGATCTAAACCATCATATTGTCAGAGTTTAATAGAAATCATATTTGCAGTTCGTGAACTACCAAGTTATAATTTAAAATTCTTGTAATTATTTTTCTATGATAGGGGCGGGGGGTCAAAGATATAAGATTGTCCATGCTTGTAAAGTTTCTTAGAACTTATTCAAATAACGAACAGATAATTCTAGAAAACAAAATAATACAATTCATAGACATTCAGTAATCCCATTATACCCCCCCCCCCCAAGCGAAAGACATAATCATATTGAAAAGATTCGAACTCAATGATCACAATCATAACAACTTAAACTATATTCTTTATCAAGCTTTAATTTTAACCTGCCCCCCCCCCCCCCCATTATAATTAGATTTCACTAAAACATCTCAATAGCTAAAGAATTTTCATTCATTATACTGCTCGAATTAAAATATATTAACTTATCTAATAACATTGACTCAATAATTATGCCGTCGTGATGAGAAACACAACAAGACCTAGCTAAAAATGTAAACTCGGGTTTCAGAAAATCGATCACAGTTAAATAATATAACTATTTAAAAAGTTCAAAAAAGATAATTTTCAATATCCTGTGAAAAGCTATCTTTTAGACTTTTACTGTAACCCATCAAAACGGCCCTCACAAATCGACCCTGACTAGTAATTCTTAGGGTTAAGATTCGGGCTAGTATTTAAGTTAAGGTTAATGCTAAAGTTGACGTCAAGGTTAGGGTTATTAAATTAATTGATAGGGCCATTTTGTGACATAAATGTATTCGGGGCCGTTTTGTCAGGTTAATGCATTCATGGCCGTTTAGTCTTGGCACCAATTTCCACTCTAGATCACATTCTTCAACACAAGAAATAATTGAAATAAAAACAGAATAAATTTGATCATAATTGAATATTTATTTTCCACTAAACAAAGTCCATGATAACAAACTGCTGCCGATAGTCCATAAACGTTTATAATCACCGACGATTTACTCGAATATAAAACCCTGCAATAAAGTTCATCCAATAATATAACCTCAACTCAATAAAGTCTCAACTTGCCCTCCCTACTAAGAAAAAAATAAATAAAACTACAACTAAGTATATAACAAAATAAATTTTGTTTTCCCAAAAAAATTCTGATTTTCTTTTAATAAGAAATAAGATATGAATAACCTAATTTTCCTCAATTATAACTCAAAACATGAAAACTGCATCTACCCGTCTTCAATCATGATTTAACTATCCTTATAAACAACCGCTGAAATTTCAAAAGCAAGTTAAGACTTTACCGAACTACAAAACTGTTCATTTATTTGCCACAGTACAAAGTTCCTAATCCGCTAAACCATTCACTACCCCCTCACTTATAACCAACTTCTTCCCCGATGTCCTAATCTTCTCATGCTTATGCCCCCCCGCTTCCCCTCCCCCTCCATCCTTCACTCCATTCTTAACCCCCTTTGTCTTACTACCCAATTCATCTGCAGTCCTTACTTTCTCAACGCTACTCTCTCTCCCTCGATGTCTCACATCGCCATAATCCACATCAAGTATATTCCTAGGGGACGTTGACCTCCTCCTGCTGCTCCTCCTTGTTCTTGAACGTTCCCTCCCCGTCGATCTCTCCCTCGATCTATCTCCGGATGAACGATAATATTTATCCGATTTTTTCCGATTCGAAACATCCGGCGAAGTTCCGCGATACGAACTCCTTTTATCCGAACCTTTCCCTCTATCGTATCTCTCCCCGGAATCCCTTCTAGTCCTGTCGTAACGATCCCGCGATTTATCTCGATAACGTTCCAAAGATTCGTCGCGTCGTCGTTTCAGTCCGGATGATCGTGATGTCGATCTCGCGTGGTTTTTATCGTCGCGAGATCGAATGCCGTGATCGCCGAGTTGTGAACGTAAGCGATCGTTTTCCGTTTCTAAAATATCAAGTTTTGCGCGATAGCGTTTCAGTTCGGCTTGTTGCACGTAGATTGTTAGCTGCATAGATTCCTGATCGTCGTCTAACTCGGTGAGAAACAGTTCCGTTTCTTTGTTAGACGTAAGAAAATAAGAAAAGAGTGAAATATGTCAAAATTAATTTTAAATAATTTAATGTTTAATAAGAAAAACGAAAATATTAATAAGAATAAATGAAGCTTATACTAAAGTCTTATTATATCGTTATAATAAATTAATTATTGTCAGTTAGTAACTATAGTAAAATATACTATTTCTATTAGTAATTCTTATATCGCAATAACTATTTAGTAGTATTAACTATTCTATACAGCGACTAGTAAAGTTTATTATTTCTATAATAATGAATAAAATGTTGAATAAATTATTCAATTATAAATTCAACTAAGGTTACGTTTAACGTCTGGATTACCGTATTAACGAGTCGAAGACATAGCTGTCAAATTAAGCACCTTAATAAAGGGTGCAGCAAGTTATAGAAAATAGTGAGTTAACCGGGATTAGAACCCTGGACCTATCGATTTCTAATCCAGAACTCTAACCACTTCTCTAACGGGCCTTGACCAAACTAGTAATATATATAATTATATTATATTTGCTATACAAACATAATATAACAACGTACAAATATCAATCATAAATTTTATCTATAGATCCAATTCTTTAAACCACTATTAATAAATTTATATCTGAAAACATTCACCTCTCTCAGAAATTCTCATATCCTGTATGAGTTTCTTATCAAGCGCGATGTCTCCCTCTAGTTTAGCTATCCGTCCCGATGATGCCATTCTTCCTAGTTCTTCATTTTCCTCCTGCAACAGGCGACACTTGGCCATCAATCTCTTTCCTGTTTGACTGAAACAAAAACATCAAATTTAAAAAATTAGTATAATTAGATTTTCGTTTTTAACATGAAATTGTCAAAAAAGAGCTGATTTGGTTTCAGATTATGGTCAAAATATAATAATAATGATGTTTAAAATGAAAATTAAAAAATCAGTTAGTTTAACTTTACATCGAGTAAAGTTCAGTTAGTTTTAGTCAATAAATAATAAAGTCAGTTAGTTTTAGTACACAAACAGTAAATTTCACTTAGTTTCAGTTTAAAACCATCAAAGTTCACTTAGTTTCAGTTTACAAACATCAACGTTCACTTAGTTTTAATATACAAACATCAAAGTTCAGTTAGCTTCAGTTTACATCTAGTAAAGTTGTTCATTTTAGTCTACAATTTATACAGTAATTAATTAAAAGCACATCCTTCACGATATATAGTCTCATCTATATTATTTAGTTATAGTGATTAATTACAATTATTAAAAAGCTCATTTTTGCTAATGTACTGTTGAAATAACAATATTATCTAGTGTTGCTCAAATGTTTCATACAAGCGCTTAATTATGTAATTATCATTATTATTTTCGTTGTAATTTTTTTATACTTTACATATAACTTTACTTAATAAAAGCAAAAGCTAACCTATCCGGGGTGAACTTGCAAGCCAGTAAATCATTCTCCGCTAGCTCAATCTTTGACTTGCGTTCATCCGCTTCATGACGCAAGCGTTGAATAACGACATTGACCGCGGGATCAAGAAATCGTGACTGAAGCTGCATCATACTTTGCGTCTGATTCAATTTCATATCTTGACGTTGCGTCTAAATAATAAAATTTATTCGTTGTCAGAAAAGATTAACGTCTGGATTAGAACATAGTCTACATTATAAAAACAATGTAGAAGATGTAGCTGTCAATTTAAGCGTCTTACTAAAGGGTGCAGCGAGTTAAAGAAAATAGTGAGCTACCAGGGATTCAATTTCGACCCTATATCGATTTCAAATTCAACGCTCTAACCACTTCTTTAACATTAAATATTTAACATACCGTTAATATACAATACATTATAAATAACATTAATTGATGATTATACAACATTTTATATATAACATTGATAACTTAATATACCATTAATAACACGTATCAAAAATTAATATAAATTCACTCTCAATCCATAAATCAGAATAACTGAATTTAGCATTCAAATAAAACTTAAATATCAGTTATTCTACTAACTTAACTAATGATGATATTAAATATGATACGACGGATATTAATACGAAAAATAATAAATAAAAATAAAATACCAACCATAAGATCTTGAACTTCCTGTTCCTTGCTCGTCAGTCTCACTACAAGTAAACTTTCTCTCTGTACTCCCTCCTGGATCTGCATCCTCTGCTTTTCTCCTAACTCTCTTAAATGAACTAACTCTTCAACTGCAACAGTGATAACGCAATAATATAAATAATATAAATCATGTCTAGTGAAAATATTCAAAAAGATGAAGACGAATAATAAATAAATTCAAAATAAAAGCTATATATGTTAAATAAACTGGAGGCAAAAAAAGTAAATAAAGATATCACAGATAATCTGTGTCACTGCTGGTAATAACTTACCAGACTCAGCGGTCTGTTGTCTTGCCGTCAAATATTCAATATGATTCATCTGTTTTAATATTCTAGAAACAATCAAAAACGCATAATGTTAATATAACTGTACAATTGACATACCGGACGATCGATATACAACTTTTGTATGTCAATATGTCAGGATAAACGTCCAGTATGTAAATCGTCTGGCAAACAATATAACAATCATTTCTCTATAAAAACGAATCTCAAAGACTCATTAATAGTTCAAAATGAATAAAAAAAATATCAGATTTAAATAATATAATTCAAAGCTTATAAATGATTAATAATGATAATGTATTCAATTTAACCGAGTCAAAACTGTAATATTCTACATATTATAGTAATATAATGATTAAAAGCATCCGTTAAACATGTTTTTAGATAAAATAACCTACTTATCGACTAGATCTTCTCTATGCATTGACATTAGATCACTTCTACTCAAGTATCCCTAAAATGTTACGAATATTATAATTAAAATCAAGATTAAACAATAAAATAAGTTTTAAATTGCAGAATGACGCAACATTCACTCTCAGAAGGGTTATAATTATAAAAACACATGATTTTATAAATAGACACGTAAAATTTATAAGTTATTATTAAATAAAATTCAAGCGATTAAAAGACGATTTTTTTTGACTACTGGAGTAAAGATCTGGCACTAGCCTACCTTTCTCGTTGATGGCTGCATACTGTCTGACATTATAATTTCTACAAGACTAAATGAAGAAAGTTATCTTACAACTCTCTCTTCAAGTAATATATCTTCCGCTAGTCACATCTAAATAAAACACAAAATAAATACGAATCTGTCATTAACTTAACTCAGAGAAAACTATTTATCAACAAAAAACGCAGGAAAGTGGATTAATTAGTATCTTAATAATGGTTCTATGTCGTGAAATAGAAAGCATTGCACAATTAAACAATTATAAAAATACCTCAAAAAGGAACAATTTCTAAATTACGTCACCCCCTCCCTCTCCTTATTTTTTGTTAATAAAAATAATAATTCATTTTATCACGTGACAAATAAGAAAAACCCTTGCCCAAAGCCAATACAATTTCACCGTACTTAATCCAGTAAATGACATTATATGACATTAATTATTTTAATGAATGACATTATCTCGCGACAATTAAACTGAAGATAATTTTCCCTTCAATCATTTAACAATCAATCCCACACGGACCCTAGTCAGTACCCACCTAAACTTAATCAATAATTACTTTCATTATTATTTCAATCATCTACACCGCGATGTAAATAATAAATAAAAAATATAGGAAGTAAAAATAAGGTCACGTGACGAGGGATATTAATTAGACAAAAAATTAAAAATATTAAAAATTAAAACCTTTTTTTAAAAAAACATTTTTTAGGAGAACGCCATGTTGTGAGAATATATAAATTGGTTTCTGTGTTGTTTCGGCAGCAAAATGGGAAACTTCAGTTTTTCTACTTGAAAATTTCCTAAATGGAAATCAGTTTTGAAATTCGTGTAATGGAAATTCATGGGTGCCCTTCATGGGATTCCGGCTGCCGAATTATGCGGTGTAATAAGTACGAAGTTATAAGGTGATGTAAGTTAGTATGTTACACTGGAACTCGAACGTGAGACATTTCGATTCCTGACAGAGTTCTACAACAATTCGGAGCTGGACAATTCTTTAGTGGACACTACGGAGCAGACGATTTGGAATGAACAATTCGGTTAACCCCTAACCCTAATAAAAATGTAATCTTAACCCTATTCTTAACCCTAATAAAAATGTTCCGCTTCGAATTGATCGATCGAATTGATTGAACTGACGATTTTAACAAAGAGTCTGCTCATGTACAAGAATAATTAGTATAAAGTAGTTTTTAATTCATAATTTAATCTAATTAAATTTCATAGAAAATGCGATTTCCATATTATAGACAAGTAATGTTATTCGGTAAACGGACAAAATGGACACGGACAACTGGCCATGGCCATTTTAGCCTAGGACAAAATGGACACGGACAAAACGGCCATAAAAGAGGGCAAAATTGACATCAATAAAAAAACAGTTCGTTATTGCATAAGTACTAGTCTATTCATGCAAAATCTGCTCACAACAAAAATAGTTTGTTATTGTAAGAGTAACAGTCTATTTAAGTAAAAATCTGCTCAAAATGACTACTAAAGACTATTTAAGCAAAATCTGCTCACTATTGCTATATATAATACACAATTGTTTTAAGTAAATTAATAGTCTATTAAAATTCTATTTTACAAGTTATTTAATTTTAAAAATTTCGTATACATGGAAGTTAAAATTTTGTCAAAATTTTTGGACATTTTTTACTCTTACAATAATAAACAATTTTTTTCTTACTATACTATGATGTCAATTTTGCCCTCTTTATAGCCATTTTGTCCGTGTCCATTTTGTCCTTGGATAAAATGGCCATGCCCACGGACAAATGGTTTGTCCGTGGCCATTTTGACCTGGAATCATGTTATTCATATCCGAATTATATTTTACAACGTTGAATGATTTACAGTGTATGTATACAGTATAATATAGGCCTACTGTAAGAGTAGACACCATATAATATTAGTATAATTTTAAGTCAAGTATTTTTAATATTAGTATTTTTAAGGCAAGTATACTTTTTTAATTTGTGATGTTGAAATGCAAAATAAGATTTTTTTAATAACGGTATTAATATAAACAAAAACGTTCGTAATCATCTTTATTATGAAGATATATTATCTATATTACATGTTGCGTGAAGATTGAATAAACAGAAAAAGAAATATTTAAATTAATTCAGAAAAACAAACATTTTGAAAAAAGACTACTTCTTGATATTTGCACGGAAAATAATTTTAATCAACAAAAACTACAATGATCACGAGACTGAAACAACAAATTTACATAAATTAAAACAAACACTAAACTTAAACAATACGACACAAGATGATTAATATTCAGAATTTCTTACTTAATTCTTAAAATTCTAATTAATTAATCAATCAACAGTTGACAAATACATCAAAATTTCTCTCGATTTTATCAACACAATACTTTTTACAAATTTGAAAGAAAATTAGTCAGAATCAGTCTTTTTAATGAACACATTCGAATATTCTACGATAAAAATTTGCGTTAAAATCAATCTGTTTGTTGAAACAATTCTCACGATAAAAAATTAGAGATCTTCTGAAAAAGAAATGATACATTACGTAATGAATGAAATTAAATGCAGCAATTCATGAAAAGGCATATTCATTCATCAACTATGCCATAAGTTTAAACTTAAAGTTAAAAAAATCATAAATTAATATAATAACGGATTGCTATATTTTTGTGCACGGTTTTAATACGAGTAAATTTATCGAAATAATTTCAAAATAAAGGAATATCGGCAAAAAACATTTTATTAAAATGAGAACGAAGGCAAAAGTAACTAAATCTGATAAAATATTAAATGTTTTGTTTCCTACACAAATATATTGCACAATTATCGATACATAACATAAACAATACAAACAATCACCTGACACAAGATACAAACTTATGATGCCTAATAATGAGATGAAATGAAGCAATTCAAGTCGCCTTTTCAATTAGACAATCGCGTATAATCAGCCGAATCCAGACAGTAACAATTTAACTAGACACAACAGAGACATCATTTTATACACTATGATAATAAGTCTAGCAATTTCTTTAAAAAAAAAATTGGTAGCTTAAAATATAAATATTTCAGCTTTTTATACACTTTATTTTAAAAAGTACTCCTACAGATACTATACGAAATTCAGTATCCACAAAAAATTACTTTTTTAGCTGAATATTTTCAGTATTTAATCCGATTTATAATATTTTCTACCGTAATTTGAGTTTTAAGACTGCATCAAATATACATCTTCATCAGTTTATATGATACACCAGTTAGAGATCAAATCTAATATTTTTTGTTCATGACAAAGTTTTGACTAAATATAATACGGCAACAAAATGTTAAATTTTTGTTTACTATAAAAACTAGTGGATGAAATATACGATCAAGAAACAATGCATAGATATGAAACAGAAATCATCAAAACTAAAGTAATGCTTATAGTTTGTATGCGCTTCAATATTAAGTCACAGAAATCACTGTGATCAGAGTCAAATATCAATCACGTTTACTTACAACAAGCAAAAAACAAAGCATTCCTAAATTGTAACTAAGATGATATAAGTTATTTCTGTATGTGCAAACTAATTCTAGATATTACTAAAAGTTCAAAAAGACTAAACTCTTATCAGATCTAAACTAGCAAATATATCTAAGGCCCATTGTCATGAGGTTATTAATTTTTATCTCAAATTGCTTTGTAAGTTACTGATACTACTAATACAAATCTTCGTTACGATAATCAAAAAATTGAGAATTAGCCATTCGTATTTTTCTTGCTTAAAGTCACATCAGCACATTTACATATTGTGCGAACGAGTAAGCAGAAATCAATCACTCTTAACACACAGCACTAAACAATTTTTGTTTAAAAATAATCCAAAGCACACAAGAATTGAACCAATAGTTAGTAAAACGATTCTTTTCACAAATTCAGTCTTTATTGCGAATGTTCGATTAAAAAGAGCATTTGATTAGGTTTAAAAAATAAATTCCATCATTGTTCATTCATATCCATTACAATTGAGATATTACAAATAATTCTAATTCGTATAACCTGCAACTAAATACTTTAATCTTCCGATGCAACATTGAATTTTAAATCTAAAACAAAACGATTTAGTTTCTGTGCTCAGTTTATCTGTAATATAATCATTGTGTATAGATTCTATCTTCTTTCTAAGCATTAAACATTTGAGCATCACACAAGCGGTATCCGGACGATTCGTCAGAGAACGATTCATCAACGGACAGTTCATCAAGGATATTCATTAGACATAGGGTTAGAGTTAGGGGTTATAAGAATCGTCCGTTATAAGTGTAGTCCTTGACGAACAGTCCGTTGACGAATCGTCCTTTGATGAATCGTCCTAGAACCGATGCAAGCAAAGTAACCATGAGGCACGGAGGTCATACTCAGGCACGGGATAGACTTGGGATGAATCCAGGGACAAGATTTTTATCCCAACCCACTGTTAACCTATAATGATCCTATAAACATAAATCAATTTGCAATACCATCAGTAAAACATCATAAAATCAAGTATATTGAACAAAGGAAAAGCTATGATTTCAATTATAATTTATCTCAGGATTACAGAAACTGTAGTTTTATAAGTAAGTTACTATTGCTAAGTATGATAGTATCAATTACACTGATAATACAGAATGATAGAAAATATGAATTTAAAAAAGCAGATCAGACAAAAAGAAATTTTACACAATTCAACAGCTGTGTTACTATTTATTTTCTAATTTTGACTTTCAGATGTTTTAAGCTTATTGAATTTTTTATGTTTTTAAAAGTATTTGATTAAACATTTGATTTAGTTACCACCCCCCCTACCCCCCCCCCTCTGATTAGATTCACTCAACTATCCTTTAAATTGGTCCCACTAACTGATTCAAAGTTAATTTTCTCATTTATTTGCCTAAATTTCTAGAAACTAGTGTATAATAGAGATATTATACACTACAAAAATACAATTTTTCTCTCAGTTTTATACGGATTTATTAAAATTTCTCTTAAAATTAATACAATAACAATATCATTATTAATAATATATCACGCAACTATAAAGTAAACTGAAGTTTTAAATCAAAATCTTACAGAACTTTAACAGAAAATCGCTATCATGAAACTGAATAATATTAAATTACAGCTCGTTAAACAATTAAAGAGCAATAATCTACGTTTAAAAGTTGAAAACGCATAATCGAAATTACAAATTTATTTTCTCAACTGAACAAATTCAATCTTAGTACAAGCAAAGCTTATAAGCTAAATCTATTACGAGTATAAGCTCTAGAATATAATAAAGTATTGACGCAGTCCGATGCTACACTAGCGTATACGTATAAAAAATTCTTTATACAAAATAAGCCTACAATTGTGAATTGCTAAAAATGTCAAGTTTTGCAAGATCTTAGATTTTAAACACGATGTAAAAATAAAATAATGGATATTCAGTGTTCATCTAAATTCTTCAAAACGATATGATATAAACGTGTGTTCAATTGAAATGACTATCAGACAATAAAAGAACTAAGCTTTAATATCAAATATTACATAAATGATCTATCATTGATTAAGAAAACTTGTAAAAAGCTCTGAAACTATTCAGAACAAAAACTGTATATTTCAAGAAACGATATTACCATTAAACATAAAAAGGCTAAACTTTATATAAACGGTATTAAATGTATAGATCCTAGGTTATATCTCATCATAATCGTTTGACTAATTTGCATGTGCCTTTATTTGCATTTGACTTTAATTTGCATGTGCCTAAAACTTCTATAAGTTGCATTTAAAATATTTGATGAAAGATATTTTTAAAGAGTATATCGAGAAAAATTCCAATTGCATTCTGTTTAAAACTAAACAAAAACTCGAAATAAAACCTGCATCAGAAAACTAAAAGATTCTCTTTATAATTCCTAACCTCAACTTTTTACTCATCAAAAAATGCATTTTTCTTTCACTTCTTCATTACACTCAGAAATGTAATTTTGCAATTTTTCTCACATTTCTTCATTAAACTAATATCACAATCCCATACGTAACAAACACTATTTTTCAAATAAAGCATCAGCATCTCACAACTAAAACATTCATTTCATTTTAAGAACAACATCATATAGAACCATCATTCAATTCATTACCGGTATTCAAAATTACGATTAAACTTGTAATTATATCCATGAATCCATTCACTAAACAGCGCAGAAATTTCATTCAGTTTCTACAACTGCGCCTAAATCTTTGCCGTAATCGTAGAAAACTAATAAATAATAAAACTATTCTCCTAAGAAAACAACTATTCATCGTCAGATTCCTCCTCGCTCGATAATGCGCCTACAGGAGACCTCCTTTGCGTTGTTGTGGCAGCTGACGTGCCGGTGACCGCAGCCGCGGACTGAATCATGTGCGCGAGACGTCGATAACGCTGCAGCCAGTCGTCGACCATCTGATGCACCAGGATAGATGGCTTGCGCAGTGGCTGTTTCGCTACGAGAATGCCGCCTTCCGTGACGCAGCATTCGAGCCATTCGTGGAGTAGGGATTGCTCGTGACCGAGCTGGGTAAAGAACAAGAGGGGAAGAAATACGAATAGGAAGTAGAGAATAAGAAGGGAATGAATAAAAGAGCAAATAGAGAACAAAAAGAGAAAGAATAAGAATAAATTCTATAATGACTGAATAAAAAGTATCTCTTGCTGCACCCGCTAACAGATAAAATTCGCGAAGAAAGTGCACATTTATGAAGACTTGTTTGCTTGTAACTTAACATCACATCAGCATAAAACGTATTATTCAATAAATACTTTAATAATAATAAACTCAATAACAAGCCATCACAACACTATATCAAAGACAATATCAATAATATATACTGAAAATGAATCCATTACAGAGACTAATATAAAGTTTCAGCCATAGATTATACAAATATTCTACCAATGTTCACAATCAAATAACATACCTCTGAGGCCTGCAGGAAGTGGATTGGTAAAATCTTTCCCTCGTAGTCAATCAGGGGCAGATAGGCAGTGGGCACATCGTCCTCACTGTTGTCCATGTTGCCCCGGGCCCCTGCACTGGCGTAGGCATCTATTTCCAGAGGCACAAGGGCATTAAAGTGCCCTCTTGTATAACCCAGGGCCACAGGAGTCCGCCAACAAAAAGACTGCTCCCAAAGAAGTGGAAGATAGACGCCTAAATATGAGAGTAAAATATGCATTCATTCCTTCATTCATTTATTTCTTTATTCATTCTTTCATTCGTTAATTCATTACTTCGTTAAAATGTGCGAGTGTAATATTCTATCATTCATGCAGGAATATTATACATAATGCTCTAGAATATTCATTCATTCACAAATCAAGCCAAAACTAACTTATTAAATGATACATGTACTCTGAATCTGTTTATATTTTTCAATTATTCTGCTAGTTAATCAAATCACTCACTCATTTACAGGTTTATTTATTTACAAAATAATTATATAAATAATACTTCCATATGTTACACGTTTCTTAATGTCACATCAGCAAAAATAAGTTAATTCAAAGAGAGATCATCCCAGTTGACAATGTAATATAACACATTCAATCAACAAGATAAAGTCAAAAATGATGCCATAATGTGCAAACACATACCTTGAAATTTAGCATATCCTATATTATCACCAGATAAACTTTTGATGTATTTAATGCCGTAGATTATTATAGGTCTTCGTAGGATATGTGCGAGTGCAAAAACATGAATCTGTTCTAACGCTGTGCCTGAAATTAGTTTAGAAAGTTCAAAAATTAGTTTTTAATATAAAACCAAGCAATTTAACATATAGTAGAGCCACTAAAGCCCAGCCCATGATTCAAATATAATATATCATTTATAATATGAGCATAATTTATCAGAAAAGAAATGAAATCGGACATTTTAACTCAGTTCAAGTATACAATTAAATTAATTTATAACTCTATACATCTAAATAATACCTATCTATCTATAACAATACATCGAAATATTTAGTGAAAGAAGAAAATCACCATTTATATGTATCTAGCATCGCAAATCGAGCTGAAATAACTTATATAAAAAATATAAAACACAGAAAACATAAGATAAATCTAATGAAAATTTGCATCAATTGATGATATACAAATAGAATCAATAACCAAGCTAGATTCTTAAAGAAAAGAGCATTAGAAATACAAAATTACAAAAACTGATTGCAGTGTCTACAAACGATATAAAACTATCACACCAGGTTTATTAGCGAGACTAAGCAGATAGGCCCAATCCCTCTCAAACTGTCTTTCTTCTATGCTGAAATTTAACAGGTCAGCTTGTAACGCTTCCGTGTATTTAAAACGAGGAAAAAATCTGAAAAACAAAATGAAAACAGCTCAAAGTTTTACCATTACTTTATCTAAATCTGAAAGTATAAAACTAGCAAGAAATTTCATGAATATCAGAGCTTCATTCAATTAAAAAACGTCATCTAAGTGAATAGTGAATGAGCTAATTCAATAAAATACTTCAATGAATGGATACAAATTAAGTACAATTGACAAGTAATTATGACCAAATCTATATATATATATATTTAATCCTACTTGTATGTAATGATATGAATTACATGTAAATATTATTATTAATACTAATAATATTTATTTTGAATATAATACTTTAACAATATAAGGCATCAACTTAAAATATAAAGTTTTCAATTTACAACAAAACTAACGTTTGAGTTCCTTCATTGAGACTATCAGCCAGAGCGCGTCTTAAAGTATTATCCCTATCCATCACCCCCCATGTGACTTGCAAGAGAGAGTCCAGCAGACAATCACCGGCAGTTCTATTCCAGAGAGGATACAGACGACTGCCGAGTCGATCGGTTAATTCTGAACTCCAGTTTATAACCGGTTCATCATCTTCTAATTCTAAGATAAGATTACAGTAAGTCTATCTTAAATTCCGCACAAATTAAACTTTCATTATAGAAAAGTTGTAAGATTTTAGATTCCATTGTAAGATAGAATACAATTTAAAATGTATGAAGATAATAACTTATAATAAATCTAAAACTGAATCCAAACATTAAAATGATTTCAAGAATAACATTAACCCTTCACCTGTGGATTTTTTTTTTTTTTGCTTAATGTGGATTTATTTACTGTGTAAAAAATAATACATAATTATACATACATAATTATACAAATATAGTTATACAATTATATAAATATATATAGGCCCTAATTATATATAATTATACATAACTAATAAATGGAAAAATAATGCTAAAAGTTTTCAAAGTATCAGTGTTTATCTAACATTGACACAATTTAACGGG
>JAQIXG010002999.1:0-16065 GCA_034700105.1 Oconnorella tubifera
TATGATGAAAGTATATAATGTAATATAATTATAATTATATAAAATTATATACATATATATTTATATATAATATAATATTATCTAATATAATTTATTAAATCAGCTGTTGTTATTGTAATAATCATCACAATAATAATGTATCATTACTAATTGAAAATAATAATATGTATTATTACTAATTGATAATATTATGGTGTGAAGAATGTACATACTATAGCGATCAGGAAATCAGGAAATCAGCATTTTACCCGTCCCCGATTCAGAGCACGAGTATACAGTGACGGGTAAAATGCTGATCTATCAGCATTTTACCCGTCACCCGATATGATTTTAAAATGCTGATCTATCAGCATTTTCCAATCAGCATTTTACCCGTGCCCCTGAGACACAGAGAAACAAAAAGATATATATTGTTACTTTAATTAAAAGAATAAATAGCTTTTTTGTGTCGATGTATTGTTAGTCAGGATGTATGTATACTTCCATGTAAATTTAAAACAATTCTGTCTTCTGGGATTCTCGTAGAAATTGCTTCAGAATTTCTTATATCACTAGAGAATATTTTTAAAGTTAATTTTAGCTTTAAGGTTGTCTTCAAAAATATCGCACGACAACTGAGATTACTACTATAGAGAAATCGTATGTGTTAATTCAGGTTTATAAATACATTTTACTGGTCAACAATAATATTATCAGAAGATAAGTACAGTTTAGTGACATATTTTTAGGAGTGTGATGAGAAATTGACATAAATTTTTACGGTTCTTGGAAAGAAATATATTGAAATTAATGTGTTTGTACTGCAAAACTGTTGATAAATAATCTAGTTAAGTGCATAAAATTGAACAATTTCTATTTACAAATGAAAAATTGCGCAATAAACAAATAACAACTTAAGATTTGTTTGTAGAAGTTAAAATAAACTAAAAACCAGAATATTAGTCAATATAGAAATAAATTCAATGTCACAAATACACTGTTATTATAGTCGGCCTAAAAATGTTGCAATCAATATACTATAGTATGCCTATATTTAAAATAAGATTGATTTAATGAAGACAATAGATATACTTTAACATATTTCAATAAAATCAAAATTGCTAGACTAATATTAATACAAACTCAGATTAATGTTTAGTTTTCTAACTTTTAATTAATAAAATCCCGCCTTTAACTTTCAGTAAAAATTCGTTAACTTAGTCACAGTTTCACAAAATTGAGATTAATTAAAAAAATCTTCTAAGTCTAAGTTTAAACAATGCTGAGAGATTGCTATAAAATTTATCAATAATCTGTCATATTCAATCTTATCAACAACCCTGTCATTGTAAGACAACCAGGACGTAATTTCAAAGTCGTAGATTTTAACTACAAAGAAACGTCAAAATACGAAAATAAAGAAATTGATGATGTTGCAAAATAAAAATAATATTCTCTAAACGATTCAACAACTCATTCATAAAGATTTCCTTCCTTGAATTTAAGGATATCGTGATCGATTGACGTACATCATTTTTGTTTGTCCGACTAGAAACACGAGCATTTTTTCATTGTGTGTTTTATGAGGGGCGCCCCACATTGTACATCAGTCGTAAAGTTTTATTATCATTCAGTGAAAGAGAGCGAGTCTCGGGATGACAGTATTACGTGCTTGCCTCAGAGTAATAAAACAATAGCCTAGTACAGTAGAAGATCTTAACTGAAATTATGAAAATAATAAAATATAATTAACGCGTCATCGCGTTAAATATAGTTTAAATCCTAATCGCGTTGGCGTAATATATCCAAATTGATTTAGTAGCTAAGTAGTAGTTTAAATTATTCTATATTTGCCTTAATTTGCCTTAATATTATTCTATATTTGCCTTATCTTCTGTTTACAAAAAAAACTAGAGAATTAATTTCAAAGCAATAAAAACTGAAGGAAAACTTACTGTCTATTAATGTCTCGGCAATGTCCAACTGGTTTACACTCTGTAATAAAGTAAGAGTGGGCGAGATACAGTAACTAAGATCACTTCTTTGTCTCTTCAGACGTCAATTTTCTTTATTTAAAAAAAAGACATTCATTCTCTCTCATTTTATCATAACGTCTTTCTATTTATCGTATTTCATTATATTTCTCGAAGGAATTCTTCTGTTTTTTGTCAATTTAGTAATATTTAGCCTTGAATAATAAGAATATTTTTTTAACAACTTCCTATAATATTTTTGATCATGTTATTGATAATGGTTTTATTAAAGTCATAAAAAGACAGTGAAACCACTAGGGGGGGGGGGGAAGTAACGGGTGGGGGGGGGGCAGACCGATCCTCGTGATGCCAATCGTGAAGATAAAGAGTGACACCAGATATTTTAGTATTCTTATACTTTATTAGACAAAAATGAATAAAATAATTCAAATGAATAAAATATTTTAATTGGTGCAGATGACTAAAAAACATTGAGTGACATCAACTCTCTGACGTCACTGCGAGAATTTAAGCACAGCAGTAGTTCCTTACTAAAAGGAGCATCAAGTTAGAGAAATTCTGAGCTATCGGGATTTGAACCTGGACCTGTCTCGTCCGAATCCAGCGCCCTAACCACTTCTCTAAAGAGCATTTTAGTCGAGTTTCAAAATGACGTAAAATTTTAAATCATTTATGAATAAGTCTTATCCCATCATCCCCCTCTCCTAAGCCACCCTGGATATTATTTGACTTTTTTTAATAAATTTGAAATAAACTGAATATAAAATTAAGCCCAATTGTACTGATCGATATCTTCACATCATGTAATTCGAGTCGAAAACAAAATTATCGAAAAAGCTTTTATTTTAAAAATTCGAGCAACTAGTTGATTGCACTGTTTTATTTGCTGCTTAACTGCTAATGTTTTACTGTTTTACTGGTTTCACAATTTCTCTCTCTCTCTCTCTTTATCGCATCGATGCAACATTGTGTTATTATTATTTAGTCGATCATTTTGTGTTTGCGAAAAGAGGCCGGATCTATCATTTACTCTAATACACGATATTCGCATTATCGTTCTAGTTACTTTGCGAAACAGTTCTACGTATACGTGCTTAGTGATATAGTTTTTTGTTACAGCGATAATCGGATTTCATTTTATTCATTCTCAGTTGATGTCACCTTGAATTGAACGATGGAAGTATTAAGTTACAGCGAGCAGGGTTTAGAAATTATTGTTCGCTTTAGAAAATGCACATCGTTTCGCTCATTCGTTGATATGATTGTTGTTGTATAAGAGATTTTGGATTGCTACTTAGTTACAACATGGTAAGAAATTTAATCTATTTTAAAAATAGTTGGAAATATAGGAAACTTTATTTCTGCAATTACTGTCGATGAAATTAATTAATTGAAAATAGACTGTTTTGAAGAAATTAAACGTAAATAGATCTTATACCTACAAAATTGTTTAAGTAATTCATTCACGATACAATTATTATTGTCGAAATAGTGATAGTATAGTATCACAATTATTACTATAATATTGAAGAGTATACTTGAGAATTAGTACTTTTTAATATAAAGTAAATTTGTATAATATTATAGCTAGTTTTATTACATTGTTTTGCTTTTTTAAATGACTACTGTCAGTAAATTTTCCTGAAATTAGGGCTATGTTCAAATGATAATTAAGTGAATTCAGAGATTTAACAAACTAATTGAATCTTTCATTACATTAAAAAATAAACAATAATTAAACAATTCTGTTTTTGATTTTTAATCCTTCTTAATTCCTGTTGTAATAAGTATTAGCAAGTTTATCATACAGCTGTATGGATCTACAGTGATAAGATAAAAACAGTGGGAGTTATGTATTTTTACATAGAAAACTGTTATGTTTTAAAGTATGCAGCTATTGCGTTATACAATTACATATACAAATTAAAAATTATAACAAATTCTATATTTTTTATTATAAATTAAAACATATAGAGCTATATAATGCATTCTGACACATAAAAAACTATATTACACAATGAAACATAAAGCAATTATATGTATATAATATGTATTTGAATTTCACAAAATTAGCAAAATTGTAATTAACAAAGTAACATAATTTAGATTTTAGAATAATGTTACAGTATAATAATTTTAGACAATTTAAATGCCAGTATTTTTTCGCCATGATCATAGAATTGTAATAGCTGCATGCTTTTTATTTTCGTTTAAGTGTTATTATTATTACATATATCTCAATTACAATTTTGCTAATTTTGCTAATATCTCTAGATTTATATTAATTTCAACTAGTACGTCCCTTTAAAATATAATATTTAGTCGTATATTCAAAGAATTATTTCTGAACTCGCAGATTGCAGTTGATAAAACATAGAAATAGAAATTCCACGTCAATGAACTTTTCTGGATATATTTAGCTTAACAAAGCAAAGCTGATTGATTTTGTCTTCACAAACAAGATGATAATCAATGCCTTATTTGCTACAATGCGAGATTTTGTAAAATTCCATTATCTTCTGTTTTTCTCTTTATTTAAATGCTCTCTTATGTCCATTTGTCGTGTGTTGATTTTACGATGGTAAATAAACTAATTATATATTTTTAGTTATTTTATAAACAATATTTATTTTATGTACAGTTATATATTTAGAAAATGTATATTAAGCTGTAATTAATAATTGTGTTTAATTGTGTTTTATTAATTATGTTAAGGATTAATATATAATGTATTACAGCTGTATTTAATAAACGTAATTGTGTTTAGCGCCAGATATTGTAATATATTTGTACTATATTCTCAATGTTTTTCTATTTTGAAATAAAATCTTTGTTTTTAGCTTAAATTAAAACTGTTTTATTTTCAGATTTGTAACGAATAATAAATTCGAGGGATTGACGAAATCACAATATCAATGCTAATGTATATGATGCAAGGAAACAGTGATTGGTTCGTATTGAACTGTACATTGAATAGCTGTGATCAGAGAAACTTGACAATAGATATCAACGTTCTTGATAAATTAAGATGGCCCGGTTTAAAGGTAGAATTGAATTTTGTTGGTCATTTCTTAACTTAGCACAAAAGCAATAAGTTTACTTAAAATAAAGTACTTTATAGATATAAGTAAAAAAAATACTTAAATTGTTATCATAATTACCATATTCTTGATCAACACGTTGCGTAATATTATTGAATGTTTAGATTTATTTTTTATGTATTTATTTGATGAAATTTTTGATAAACCAAATTAAATTAGAGATGATACTTGGCTAAATATAACTAATTATTTAAGGATTACTGAGAATATAGTTTGATATTTTAGATTAAATATAATAATTGATGACATCGTACCTTATTATTATTAGTTATTAGGCCTATTTAATTATAAAACAGTGCATAATGTTTATGAAAATAAAATATAATATAATACTACTAATAATACTAGAATATTACATTTTCATCTCAGAATATTATTAAATAGCACTTTAATTTGATAAGAAAATCGGTTCACGTAAAAATCTTAAAATTGTTACAATATATCCATCTTTCGTTCATCTCACTAATATTTAGTACCAAATATTGTATTGCTAATAATCGGGAATAAAATAAAATAATAGATCTAAAAGACAATTTAATCCGCTAATCTCCTGCAATTATAATGCCCTCGTTTATTCCTTAGACTCTCACACCAGTAAAAAAGAAAAACAATCCTACCTGAAGTTTGTTTTAGAAATAAAGATGGAATAATTTTGATTATTGCTTGTGCTTTTTTGTGTGTGGTCGCTGAGAGCATTTTTTTTTTATCATCTGCTAATCCGTTTCAAAAGGCATTCAGTTGGCTTCAGTAAACTTTGAACAACTTCACTTCACATCTTTCACTGCAGCTTCCTCGTAACAAATGTTATCAGATTCTTAATCAGATTTTGTTATTTTATACAAGGTAGGCCTACCGATAATTTCAAAAAAGATTACGTATTGCCTTTCAGCGCATAAAATATTGGAAAAAATAGACATATGTACTGGATAAGCTTATGTTTAGAAAGAGTTTTACAATTTTAAAAGAATTTTACAATTTTAGAATGAATTCTTTATTTGCTGATGATTATTTTAATAGAAATGAAAATTTATTAGATGCAGAAAAACTACACTATTTAAGCTTAATACTTATTAATTACTTAGTTAACACTGAATCAATAACATTTACGGTAATCGATTATCATATGAATTTTATTAATTCATTACCTTCCTCTATTTGAACTGGTTAACAAATAGTTCATAATAACGTTTCTTATCTCTATCACATCAATTTTAGCGCGATATTTTTTGCGCTTTTAAAAATCTCTTAGACCAAAGATCACTTTATGCTAATGAATCTTTATTACATCGATACCACTAAAGAATCACTTCATAATACAAACAAATCGTCAGAAAGATCAAGATAAGAAAATGTAGGACTGAAACGAGAGAAAAAGCAACTTAGGAAAAACTGGACCATAGAATGTAAACAGCCACAAGTTCTTTGTTCCCTGAAAAGCAGTTACTAGCCGTCGGTTGATGCTATAATGTAAACACAGACTATATATAAACAAAGATTGAGCAAAGCGTTCCATTTTTGATCATTGTAGTACTTTTTCGAGTTGTCTTATTTAGTTATTGATTGGAAACGATTGATTACTTATAGGTGGGTTGCATTAGTGGAAAGTTTACTTTTATTGAAACAATCGCTCTTCAACATAGCGCTATATTGGGTTTAATCCATAAATGTTTTACTCGAGATTTTCGAGATAAAGTAAAGAGCCTAACGCTTGTACAGCTATTTAATAGTTTAACGTTTAAAATAATCGCACTTTAACAAAAAGCTAACTTATGTTATGTTATGCTGTCCAAAAGTGTTAATTTATTAATTTTAATATTTTATAACTTATTGAGTTAGAATATGTTGAAATTAAGATAATATATGTTAATATCCAATGAACCAGAAGGTCCAGAACGATTACTAATATTTATTACTAACTAACAGTTATAATATACACAATACTCGCTATATCATTCTCCGTATTATCAACTTCTAACAAAGCAACTTTTTACTCAAATTATTGATGATTAACAAACTTGTAAAAATCATTTTGTTAACCCAGTAAAAATCTTCAAATTTAAAACGATTTCAGATCCTTATCGTATCCGTCTATATGTTGGTCCTGTTCGTCGGTGTCCTCGGCAACAGCGTCGTCCTCTACCTTATCGTCCGTCATCGTCGCTTGTTGACCGTCACCAACCTCTTCATCGGCAACCTCGCTCTCTCAGACATCACTCTCTGTCTCTTCTGCCTTCCCCTTCAGCTCCACTATCAACTCACCGATGACTGGGCATTCGGTAGCGTCCTGTGTAAAATCTTCTTTGGATCATTCGCTGTGCCAATTGGTGTTTCAACATTGGGATTGTTTCTCATTGCGCTGGATAGATATTGGAATATTATCTATCCGCTGAGGAGAAGAATGACAAGAGAAGTAGCATTCGTGCTGATACTGGCGAGTGTTTTGGTGTCTGTGTTTCTTTCAGTGCCTGTCATGTCGTTTACTTCATTGCAACGTCTGGATGATGAAGCTTTTAACTTTCATCGCAGGTATGTTATAAGTGTATTATTATGGAAAAAAGATTAAAGATTATTTATAGATGGTATAGGGTAAATATTCTGAGAGGGATAAATAGGTTCTATTTAAGTATAGTATCAATATTAACTAGAGAGTTGTGTTTACAGAGCATTAAGTGTGATTGATGAATGTTGGCGATCATTTCATTATAACTCCAGATGGTATAATTGAGATTGATTCTTAATAGAATTTGAAACTAAGAGTTTTGCTATTGTTTAGATACAAAATTCTATTATATAAAAAATCTACTTTTAAAGGTAACTGGCTGGATAAAAGAAGCAACGTAATATTGACAGCATTTTAGAATTTACTTATGCTATAGTGCTTTAAATGATGAAAAAGATTATTAAATCATTTTTAATTAAAACATTAAATGTCTAATTTTCAAATTTAATTAATTAATTCTCTTTGAATAGTTTGTACTCTGTCAATTTATTCTACTCAATGTCTATGTATCATTGTCAATTATAATCTTAGATTTTATATAAAATATATAATATTATAAAAAATACTTTCATTTTTATAACAACTCGTAGCACTCAGTTATTTGTTAGCTAATGGATCGCGAATTTAATTTCGTAGATTTCAATACAACTGATTAAAAAATACATTTTTATCAGTTAATGGCATTTCAGTAATTACTGATGTTATCACACAAATGTTTACAATT
Source organism: Oconnorella tubifera (assembly GCA_034700105.1). Classification (NCBI taxonomy): domain Eukaryota; kingdom Metazoa; phylum Annelida; class Clitellata; order Enchytraeida; family Enchytraeidae; genus Oconnorella; species Oconnorella tubifera. The sequence goes on from JAQIXG010002999.1 coordinate 8,299, forward strand.
ATTTTTCATTAGTTAATGGTTGGTAGGTGCAGTAAATATGTATTATTGCTATCAATGATTTGCAAATAATGGTGTGAAATCTATAGTGTCATGCAGTTATTAATATAATCTGTAGCATAAAATATTTTGGACCATAGTATTTCGATTTAGTTCTAATCTTAATTTTTAAACAGAGTATTTACTTGTAACCATTTGATTAATTTTATATTTAATTTTCTTATATTAAACATCGTAACGAAAAAAAGGAAATTATGTATTATCTACTTAATTAAAATCAATTAGTAAATGATTACAAGACTTGTTTAGGGGTTAAGATATAAACTTAGTCTTAGACTTACTAATTTAGTTGCGACATTTACATTTTACTTTTAAAATGAATCGGCTTGAGTTTTATTTATATAATTTTTGTTTTATAATTTTTATAATTGAGTAATATTATTAATTATTTTACAAATGTAATTTTGTGAATTAATATCATGCGCTAGATTTTTTATCTTCATCTATATGCCTTCTTCGAAATTTAAAATTTTATATTGATATACTATTTTATATTGATATACAATATACTATTTTAAATAGTATATTGAGCGGTTTGACTTTTTATTTAAAAACTCATTTTATCGCTTTTCTGCCTGCTGTTTGTATTTTCTTGACTGTCTATCTGGTCATTTTATTGCTGTCTATCTGTCCACATCTCCAGTTATACTTTCATATGATAATTTTTTAACGTAAATTTCCGGTGTTTTTAACTGACAGTATCTCAATATATGTTCTGGCAGCTCATTATTTTTAGTCGCTTTATCGTCTAAAAGCGTAATACTTTTTACAACAGGAAGCGCCCGAAACTCTACTTATGTTTCTTGATCCTTTAAAAGAATAGTCTTTCAGAACTTTCAGTAACATTGTTCCTTGATATCTTGTCATTTTTAATAAAAGCAACACTTCAGTTTCTTCTGGTATTATTTGACTTAAATCTGGGCCAGAAATGTAATCAAGTTTCTATTATTATAGGATTTTAATTGAGTCGCTGCTACGTTGCGGAAACATTGATAAAGTGTAGCGGAATAAATAAGATCTATTTTAAGAAAGTTTAATTTAGTTGATAATGGCAGCAGACAATTTCTTAGCAATTTGTAAAATAGAGAAAAATCGCACGCAGTGAATAAATAGTTTAATTAAAGTGGGTCAAATACAAGTTGTTTTGAATTCCTTTGGCTGATTATTACCGAATAGAAGATTAACTGTGATTATCTTATCTTCTTGAAAACCTCCGTGTTTTTTACCATCTTAGTTCCGAATCATACTTTTGAATCATATTGCACAGAATGTTATTTACTAATGCTTTACTGTCATTACATTATTTTTATGCATACTTAATCTTTTGCATTAAATTTTATGTTTTTTGTTGTATGATGCTCCGTACTGGTAGTACACATAATACGTTTTTTATATCAGTGTATTTTAATGATATTTTCTATTAATGTGTTCATAGTTAGTTAGTTCATAGTTAGTTATTTGTTATCCGAATCTGTATTATAAAATAAGAAGACTTATTAAGTATTGATAATCTAATCATAAAGACGTGATATTCTATACACTGCGATTACTGGATAACATTCTTTATTTAAAACTTAATAACATGTCTCGAGACTTTTAATCAACTTCTTACTAAAAGTACAATAATTATCAATATATAATACAGTAATTATCAAAATATTATGCAAGTTAGTTAAAATATACTTCTCTCTAACGTAATAAAATTAATTAAGTCGTAAAAATGGCTGCATATACGAAGAAGAGAGGCGTGTACAGATGTGAGAGCAATTTACAACATCAATCCCTAAAGACACTTGCTGTACTTCAGGCTTTAGATTATTCGATGTAGATGAGACTGGCTTAGAAATAATGAGGACAAGTTTTATGTCGTCCTGTTTGGTCAGATTAGCGATATAACAGACGACTGTAAAAGTATTAAATTTAGTATACACTAGTTGGTTTATCTCTATTCTTAAAAATTTTGACTTGTTCTAGAATTGTTGCGGTTTTGTATATTATTGTATTATTCATTAACTTCTTTTCTTGCTTTAATATAGTAATCTTTTAATTATATAATATAAGGAATGCTTATCTCGAAATTTGTATCAAAGTATTAAATTCAATAAATCTTAACAAAATAAAACCTAGATATTATTATTATCAGTTTTTAAAGAAAGGTAAAACAGCTTGAAAGTCATTATGGCCATTATTGTTTGTAATTATTTCGTTTTTTTCTATTTGATAAATTTCGTGGAAAAACCAGTATCACTAGAGTAGGCTACGCTGTATATAATGACAACGTTGTACTGCAACCGTTACTTATTTTCTTCAAATGAAAAAAAGATTTTAGAAGGGCAGTTTTTTTAGAAGCTTGCATCATTATATATTATCTATTGCTTTAACCTTGGTGTCAAGGTCCTTTGAATGAAGTGAATGTAAAGATGAAATTTTTTCTCAGTTATTTTATTGGCGGCTTTGATCATTTAGACAATTATGCTATTATATACAGTATATACTTTAGATTTTTCTGAAGAATTTTAATGCAACAACTTGTAACAAAAGCTTAAAAGAATTTAAAGGGTCTCAATTTTTTAGAAGCTTCATCATTACTATGTACTATCAGTAGAATATATATCTAAAAAATATTTTTAAAATGATGAATTTAAAATTTAATGATCAAATATCGTAGGATTAATTTCATTGAATAAATTAGATTTTTAATAATTTAAATTTGTGGTTCAATCAATCCAAATGTTGAATAATCGAATTTTTATTTTCGAAATATTATTTCTCAGTTATGTATGGGTTTAAGCTTAATTGATTAACTAATGTTAATTAGCGTTGCAATTTAATGAAACGTTATTAATTAGAGCTATTACTTCGATTTCGAACGTTATTATTTAGCTTTAATTGAATGCTGTTAAATATGATAAAATATTATGTTCTGAAGTGAAACTTCAAACGATTACATTTCCATTTAAAATCATTTAATTTCTTCGATCTATTTTAATTATTTGAATAAAATAATTAAAATAGCTATTTATAATAATTGAATAAATTATTATTTTAATTACTTATATTATTTTAGCGCAGTGCTTTTCCCCAAGGTACCAATTAGCCTAAAAAGAATGTGAAAGTTCGTTTGGTTTAAAATTATTTCATCGAGTTACATTTATCCTGAGAAAGTTCTCATTACTCAGAGAAATATCAAGAAAACTAATACCAAAAGAGCTAATAAAATAATTGAAACAGAAAAAGAACTTATTAGATAAGCCTTATATGATTAGTACATAATGCAACGAAGGCGACAAAAATACATTAAAAGTTTGATAGATATCTTGGAAATAACCACAAAGAGATTTTGTTTGATGTCATTGAAAGCTTAAGATATAATTTGGTTAGTTTATAGATAGTTTATAATATATGCAAATAAAAACTGTTTTTTGAGATTTCGTTTGCAGAAAAGTTTGCAAAATTGACTAAATTCATTAAAGAAAATTGAATAAAGGCTAAATAAAATTTCCTTGTAAAATTATCACTCAGAGAATACTAAATTAAGTTAAAACTTACATATTAATTCTTAAGGCTTTATTTAAAATTAAATCAATCAAAACTTTTTCATCTTGAATTTCATCGACTTTTAAGATAAAAGAACCTTGTCAATTAGTTATGAATCTCGAGAGAAATTCAGTTCGGACGATGATCCCTTGTTCTGTGATCTTCATCAGAAATATTTTTGAGGTCAGTTCGAGTTGACAGTGACGAGAATTCTCTGAGTGGAGTGGGCGGGCATAGGCGTGAGAGGGAAGAGGGGGGATGAGAGGGGCGATGAGAGGAGGAGGGAGTAGGGGGGAAGAGAGAGGAATGAGAATGGGATGGGAGACTGAATAGAAGGGGTGGGAATGAGAGGGGGATGGAGTGAGAGGGAATAAGAGGAAAATGGGAATGAGAGGGGGAATGTGAGGCGATGACAGTGAGAGGGGGAACGAAGAGAGAGGAACGAAAGGGGAATGGGAATGAGAGTGAGAATGAAAGAAGGATGTAAATGGGATAGGAGAGGAATGGAAATGAGAGGGGTAGGGAATGAGAGGGGGGAGTGAATAGAGGGGAGTGAGAGGGTTGGGTTAGAAAACGAAGATAAAAGAAGTGCAGAAAAAGTTGGCTAAATATTCCACATATGATTAAAATTTGATTTTAATTTTTAAATTAAATATATTTACAAAGCTAACGTCCATCATATTTTATTCTTGCATTTAGAATATTTATTGACTCGCCAAAAAACGGGAACATTCAAAGGGCCTTTTGACACAACCCCCTCCCAAATTTTGTATATTTTTTATATATGCAAAATGACTAATAACATTTTCAAAAAATGAATGTTTGGAAGATATATATTTATTTAGTTTACCCCTCCCTCTGAAAGAAAGACAGGATAACCCTACCCAAAGTGGTGCTATTGTTTTACTAATCTCATTTGTGTCATCTTCATTCTACTCTATCCTTTATTACAGAATCTCGCGTTTTGCATTAATGTCATTTCCATTTCTACAAGTCCAGTGTCAGTCGCGAATCATTGATAATAAAAGTTGAATGGATTTACTGTATATTTAATGACGGTTGATATTTGCCTGAAAATCTGAAAGATACACATCTTTTATGCTCAGTGGATAATATTATTTTATGTAACAAAAGTTTTTATTTTGAAAGATATCACAGCGAATATTATTCAGACGAATCACGCGTTCTTTATTTCTTTCTATGAAAATTCACATGTATCAAGCAATAAAGATTTTTCGAAAAAATGATAGCGCAGACAGTTGACATTTAAGCAGAAATAAATTTTATTTTAGTCTTGTTTCGCGAGGTTTTTGTCTTTGTCGTTTTAAGATGAAATGAGATACTGATGCTACTGGCTAGGCTTTAAAAAGAAGAAAAAGATTATTAGCTTTGTGTGAATATAGGGACAAATGTTTCTGAAAATCTAATTGATGAATTTATTAAGAAATTTTAAATAAAGAGGCAACAAGTTCAATGATTTTATTATAATTAATAACAAATAGATTCTTGTTTAACTATGATTATATATTATATATTACAATTAAACATATATTATTATTAATATAATATTATTATATATTGTTATTAATATATTATTTATATCATTAAACACTATAACTTAAAAATTTAAAATGTTATTTTAGAAATTTAAACTTTAAGTATGTTTGCTTGTTCAGTTAAATAATGATGAATCTGTACATAGGCGATAAATTTGTTGAACAGTTTTAATGCAATGAACATTGCTTAAATTGTCTGCATTGCAAAACATTGCTATTTTTACAATCATTTTTGCAAAGGTAAACTTTTAACAAGTTTTTTTGACCTATTTTAAAGCCAACAAACTTTGTTATAAGCTACTAACTGACTGTATACAGCAAACTGTTGTGTTATCACGTTTTTTTCAGTATGAAATTTAAAATATATATATCCGCGTTGTAGTGAATTAGTATTTTAAGTTTACCACCACATAATATAGACAAATCATGAAGTCGTTATAATTTCTATAATCTAGCAATAATAGATTATTGAAACTAGATTTGTGAAAAAAACTTTGCACTGTCAACTTAATGACGCTCCCGACATTTCAATTAGACGCAAACTTTTGATTCATGCTCTTTTCTGTCTCGCATTTCCTGTTTTCTTCTTTTTCTGGATTAATGCCATTAGCGGTGATGTCAGTGATGTTTTATTATGAAAGCCATATCTTGTCCACCGGCATTGACTATATAACGCGTGATTGAGGAACACTAACCTAATGGATATTATAGCGAAAGCTTACAATACATTACGTATACTCTATAAAATGTTATTTATCTTTCTGTTGTCGTTTAGTATATTTTCCCAGTCAACAATTATTTAAATTCATTGAACTGCTCTAATCATTTATCTATTTTTGTACAATTATGCAACATATTCATGTAATTCGTGTAAAAGTAGATTATTTCGATATTTTACCTTTTGCATCAGTTATTTCTTTTTCTCCGCAAATAAATGCAAATAATATAATTTTGATTTTGCTGTGATTGAAACAATGTTATAAAATTTACCATAAATTTAAAACTCTGATTCAGACTCTCAATAGTATTTCTGATTCCTTATAATGCTTTATTTATTTAATGCTTTTTATTATGCTTATTTAAACACTGCCCGGTATAGGTGTTTTTTACATTTAAATCATTTTTACATTTTAATTTATATTGTTTAAATTTCATAATACTTTTTAAATAACAATTAAAATCGAAAATGAACTTTTCGTGTTATTATCATTTATTAGATACTGCACAGAGAAATGGCCGAGCGATGAAGGCCGCGTCGCCTACACTATCGCCATGTTTTGCATCCAATTCAGTACCCCACTCTGTCTCTCCGCGACGCTCTACTACCGCATCTACTCGCGACTCAGTCAGCGTCGCCGCACGCGTCGCGCCGTATCGCGTCTCCATCGAACCAACGGCATCCTAGTCGCGATCGTGACCGTCTTTGTCGTCTGCTGGCTCCCCTGGAATATCTGGTCCCTAGTCACTGAGATAGACTTCCAAATAGTCTCCGGTCCTTTCTTCGAATTAGTTGATATGCTACTGAAACTTTTCGCGCTGTCTTCAGCCTGCGTCAATCCTTTTCTCTACTGTTGGCTGAACGCTAATTTTCGCCGCGAGCTAAACTGTTTGGCAGTTAGATTCAAATTGTGTGTACCACGTGATAGGCAGAGTAGCGGGGGGGTAACGGTGATGGATAGTAATAGGAATTTGAGAGTAGGAGTGTCGGGGAAGGAGGACGCGTTTGTTTGACGTCATGAGTCTTAGCTTAAGGGTTCATAATAAATTCATGGAATAACATTTGTACACCATTAAGGCTAATATATTATGTGGGACAGAGAATTTAGTTCTAAGATTAAGATAAGTGCAATGGGGTTATTCAATTTGTAATTATTGTGATAAATTGTGTCGACATCTTAGTGAAGAAATAAATAAAATCTGAATTTAATTAAACTTGTTTTAATTCTAATTAGGAGCTGACAATTAAACTAAAAGCTCGACCCATCACAGTGTCATACGCACAAACATGCAAACATACACACACACACTCACACACACGCACCCACACAAACGCACACACACACGAACATAGAATCATATTTAGAGCTAATTTTGTCATTTAAGAACAAGAAATAATTAATCTCAATTTTTATGAGGACTATATTTCTTCAACTCTCCCTCTCATATTCTCTTACTTGTTTTGATCAATTTGCATCTGAGACATTGCTCATATATTTCGAACATTTATCCGAATCAAATTAAATTGATAAATATTAAGCTAATTTCCTTATAGGCCTACACTGTGTTACTAATTATTTTTACCTTTAGACACAGCCTGTCTAAATTCAAATTTAGATTACTTTTTTGTACTTAGAATTTAATCATCTATTTTTCTTAGAGAACAGGAACTTAAGAAAAACGTTTTAAAGCGATATCTTGCATGCAGTGACGTAGCTAGAAATTGACTAAGAGAGGGGAGGGTTTCCTCCAAAATTTAGAGAGACGACCTTTTCTTTTATTTTTTGTTATCACTCAATTTTCCTGTCTAATTACACGTATTTGGTCTCTAAATACATGTATCCAACGGGAAAAGATGCACTACATCATCACAAAGGGGGGGGGGAGGGGTTCATCACTT
>JAQIXG010003000.1:0-16062 GCA_034700105.1 Oconnorella tubifera
TCATAGATACCTTTCTTGCTAAGTACATCATCAAAGTAAATATGATGGTATAATTGTGTTTAAAACACTATCAGTTTGGGCCTATATATTTGTTCTTTGAGTGTCTCTCTGTCTGTAATTGTTTGTAATTATTTCACAATAGTTTCTGGATCTGACAAAACTACATTAATTTTCAATTTATTATATTAATTTTATTGTATTTTTGTACTTGCGCTTTGTTTTAAAACAAAGCGCAAAAATATGCAAAAATTCCAGTAAGATTTTGCCTTGCGCCACTGATCCAGTCGTTCCCCCAGTTATTTTTTTAGGACTACACCCCTGGGCATCTGCTTTATCTTACACTGTTTTAATTAGCCATTCCGTAACCAATCGTTGTATTTACTAAGCATAGAGGCCTAGATTTATTCATCTTTAATCTTGTTTAGATGATAGATAGAATCATAGAAATATATGTAAAATCTTATCTACACTGTATATATAAACATTTTGTTTTATAAAGTTATAATGCATATTAAAAATTAGAATACTTTGATTTTTTAGTGAACTATATTTAACAATGAATTTGTTCACGCAAGTATTTTATCAACATTATTAGATTTTGTAATTCTCTTCTGCTATCGCTTTAAAAGATTTTTCTTGGCTGCTGTTGTGTAGTTATTATAACAGTATGAAGAGTTGCGTATCTGGTGTGGAAATACAGGAATGATTGTACAACCTTGAGGAGTAGAATGAAAGAATGCTCTCAAGTGGATCATTAGATTTAGTTTATTGGTGGAATTACTTACCTCAAAGTAGTCAAATAAGTAGTAGCAAAATGAGCTAGGTCCATAAATGCAACGGACATTTGGCATACTGTAACTGTTTTGAATATTTACTTTATAAATACATTTAGAATGTAAAAGTGTACATTCTAAATGTATTTATCTTAAACAAATTTGGTATTCACTATAAATATTGCAATTTGAATTTTTTTTGTGGAGATTTATAATTTTCATACGCTTGTAATGCTATAGTAATACTAATATTAATATATCATTATTTTAGTAATACTAGTATTAATATATAATTGTTATAGGTAATAACAATATTTTAATACACCGGTAGTTGTTATTTGTCAAAACCTTTGATATCAATTATAATCACATTTGTGACCTCCTATTTGTAATAATAATATAATTTGCTATTCCATGGGACAGACTCTATATGCATTAGATCAGTGGGTGATATTTTAAAAAAGCTTTGCATTTAATGATGATGTTAAATTAATGAATCTGATCATTCATTGTGTAGCAGTGATAAAAACTTAACTCGTCTGGGCGTCAACTAATAATTGTATCATATTTTTGATTGATTTAGTAATTTAATAATATATAAGGACTAGGAATATGCCTAGTTCACAGGCGCTACATTTAATTGAAAATTCTACAGTTATAGTTCAAATTATTGTTAATTATAAGATGATGATTTGTATTAAAATCAACTTGATGTTACTAGTGAGTTACGGGGATTCAGATTTTTCCAGAGGGTTTTGGGGGGAGGGGCAGAATCCAATAAACTTTTATTTTCTCAACATATCAAAAAGAACTTCAAAATAATTTGAGCATCGCCTATATAATGCCCTAATCTTATAATTATAGGAATGATTAATAGATATGCTGTATGTCTGTATTATGATATATTAATATAAGCACATTTTAAGATAAAACCAATATTAAACTGTTAACGTTCTTACTAATTTAACAGAGTTCAAACGATTTATTAATTCTTTGTAATCACAGAACTTTTGTATCTTGAAATAGTGGTTTCATTTTCTTGCATAGTGACTATCTGACTAATCTTACTCGGTTTCTCGACTACTTCAATATTGATTTAGATGGCAATAAGAATCTAGTAACCATACCGCGCGTAATCAGAAATCTTAGGCGAGGCAGTAGTTAACGTTTCAAAGATTATCAGAAAACATGACGGAAACTACAGAAAGTAAAGATGAAAGTCAGGGAAAAGAAAACTCGAAACAGAATCTGTTGGTCAAGAAACAGCAAGCACTGAAATTAAAAAACAGCACTCAATGCAAAGTCTTGATGCTGGATGGATCTGAACTGATGTTGGACATTGAAGTAAGAATACTTGATAATTAATATTTATAAGTAGTATAATAATTAATTATTAATAATTAATTATTAATAATTAAATAACAGTGCGATTTATATGCATTTATAAGAGGATAGTTATAATTTTTGTTAGCAGCTGTTGGATAGGTATAAATCTGTGTTATAAAGATCCTGGATTTAAGAAACATCATTTAATGTTTTAATTGCTTTTACTGTAAAGAATTTGTTATCTAATTTTCACAATAACAGCCTAGAATTTAAATATGGTTTACAATTATTTGGAATTATGAAGAAAGCTAAATTATTCAATATGTGACTGTGGTATATTAAGTTACTTGAGAAGTTGTTGACCAGAATAAAGAATTTCTTCTTTTTAAATTGAGAATTAAGCTCACAGCGCCTGAAGCCTGATTGTTTGCATGATAAAATGATGCAATTTTCATTAAGGTTGAATTAAAGTTTTCCAGGCTGACTTTATCATCATTTATGGCAATATCCAGAAGCTTCTATTTATTTGGATGGTTGCATGGATAAATTGCAACCTATTTGGCTGAAGAACCATTAGCTCCCTATTCCTTATGAAACAGATTTAGCTCTTGCAGCTGTTTTGGTAAATCAATCAAACAGATACATGATGGTGAGATGTGCTAGATGTACATATGTTCAAAGTTTGATAAATGTCTTGTTGCAAGGGTTCTCTTTCTGAAGCTATTTGTGTGATTGATGTGCTCACTGATACAGGTTTTAGTATTAGCTAGACTGGGAGATTGGCTAAAGGTGCTTAAAGTTGTATAATATTGCTTGTTGGTGAAATTCTTGCTACTGTGTGGTTATTAAGATGACTTCATAATGTAAAATTGTAATATTGTAATCTTTGAATCCTTGACTAAATGATATGGAAAGTTTTAATTGAACAGTTATGAATGTAAGTTGAATGAATTCTTCACGTCACTAACTGTGGTATAATTTAATTACATTTTACAAATATCATCATCTTTTAAGTTGTAATTCTGTAGGGTCAGAACACAATATTGTACACTATGCAATGTGCATGCTTTGACTCCTGTATGGGAAGCCTATTGCCATTCTCTAATTGCTTTGTCGCATTTTCTAAATATAGCGTGACTAGAAATAGTTGTTTCAAATTTTTTTTAAATTTATAGATTAATATGAGGGTTATGGTTATCCCTCACAATCATCTAACCCTAAGTCAACCGTAACCTATACATTTGAAATAATTATATCTGAGAATCTCATTTTGCAGAATAAGATATTTATATCCTAATTTATTTTCATAAACAATAAATCCATTGCATATGCTTCATAAGCCTATATAAACTAAGCATAACTAAAATGTATTATTAGATAATATGGAAAATATTAATAAAATGAGCATTTAAATTAAGAGTGTGTTAGATTTGAAAAAGTAGACAGAAGTGCAGTTGATAATATTACATGCATGCTTATGTAATTGCTGTTAGGAATAGTAAATCAAAAATAAAAGCAGGAGATTTATTATGGAGTCATTTGGTTTCAGTTTGTAAGCAGACAAACTATTATTAGAAAGGCGAGATAGATAAAGGGCAAGGACAAGGACGTTGTGACGTAAAAGTAAAAATATTGATATGTGAAAGGTATAGGAAGCTGCTTGATATCAGTGAAGATATTTTGATGAATTTATTCAATAAAAGCAAGAATTGTTGATAAGTTTAAATATTTATTTTGAAAAGCAGTTGAATTTAAACATAAGCTATGCTGTTTCAACATTGCCTGATTTTGAAATGGCTATTAGTAAATTATCGATTTATTCTTATTTAATAAAGGTCAATTATTGCTGCAAGAATAGTATGATTTTTATAATTAAGTAGTTATTATAATCATGATTTATCTCATTTTGCTAGGAGTAGTATAATTTAAAATTTGTTTTCAATAAGTTTTTGTGTATGTATTTATCAAGAAGTTTAAGAACTTATTATGTACAGAGAACTGAGAGAGATTAAATTTCAGACATAGAATATTATCAGTAACATATCATTTAGATTATGGTATGAAAAATATAGAAATTATGATTTTTTTGTTGAATTCCGCCTCTAAAATCGAATGAATTTCAAGAAATTTGAGTATAAAATGTCAATTAAATTTTAAAGCGTGTTTAGAATTTAAAATCTTATTATTAGAATCTTCAGGTAGCAAACTATTCATCATTATATACAATCCTGGAGATCATTGAGACTCTTCATTTTAATCAATCAGGAATACTATTACTTACTATTTACACATCAAGTGACCAACTAAACACTGACTACCATGATCAGGGAAGTAGTATAGATAACTTAAATTAGTATAGAACCTACAGCGCTAAGTTGATGACAATATTTACTTCTTCACATCTTCACACACTGATTCCAACCCAAATCCAATTTACCTCCATCTGTTTTGTTTATTGATTCAGTGATGCATATGTTAGAAACCATTACACAATATACCCTAGATGTGATATAACATTGGTATAACACAAAGCGTAAGTTTATACTACATTGCCTGTAATACACAGTCTGGCGGCCTTTTAGACAGCTGTAGATCTACATCTATAACATGCGTTGGCAATAATAATGATTACATTTTCATGACCTTCGATCGAAAACATCATTGGTCTTGCCTGCTCTGAAGCCTGTAAAGTGTGCTTAAAATTTAATTGAAAATTCATCTGCTGTGAGCACTGCTAGTTTAATAAATCTATTTACAGTTCTAGTGAGTTATGTAATATTCCATAGTATTTAACTCTTTCATCCCTATCAAAATATTAGATGAATAGATGATGATGAAAATAGTTATAATTAAAGCAATGATGATGGCTAATAAATTCACTGTAGATATTACACTATTGTGTTGGCAGTATATCAGTTTTAAAATTATATCATTAAAGAAGATTTTACTTAGTATAAATTATGGAGAGTGGCAATCCATATGATTTAAATTGTATACAAGGGTTGTTGAATGTTAATGTTGCTCTTGTTTCATCCTATAGATGATTGTGTTTGTTGATTACCATTGATTGATTTAATAGGCCAGATAGCAAGGCTGTGTTGTCCTAGACTCCTCCTTCACTCATCAGCCAAAATTACAAGCTTCCTCCTCGTGTCTGTCAATGATCCTTAAATCAAGATGAAGTTTTTGTATATATTATTGGAGGGGAGCCGACTTCAGTATTTTTTTAGCTAAAACAATTTTACATTGTATATTTCATTCATAAAAATTAATTGACTTTATAGTTCATTCCTCACAAAGGGAATTTGTTCTGAAATGTCGTTATTATTTCTTGATACTCCAGATTCTATTATTTTTATTTGAGATAATGGAAAATGCATTTAAATAAGAATATGAATCTTTGCCGGACAGATCAATAATATCAATATGATTTTGAGATGTAATTTTGTACTGCTATTTTTGTCATCATTTATTAATGAGATTACGTTGTTTTTCTACTCTCAAGATAAAGCCTTGGCGTGGAAGTCTTCTCCATATTTGGATCCAGAGATGTTTTAACATTGTTTGAAATGGAATGTGAACTTTCTGCAGCTGAATTTTTGATAAATGATACATTAGCGTCAAGGTCGCTTGCTACTTTGAGTTTTAATTGTGTAGAAATTTGTGATGGAATTAGAGGAGCAGGATAACCTCTACTCATCTCCGTAAAATAAAAATTTTGCAATTATGCTCGATTGCCTGGCGAGAGAAAGGTTTTACAAACTGGATTTATTTCATAAGGCGGATATTTGATTATAAATTAATTTGAAGTTTGGATCACATTGAATTGATACACTGTGTACACTGGTATTAAAAGAATGTAACTGAATATTGTAATTATGGGCTTCGAGTCAACTCGCCTACTGGGATCTCGCCTACGGAATCTCGCTAACCCTAACCCTAACCTTAAAAACTAACCCTAACCCTAACCCTAAACCTACCCTAACCCTAACCTTAACCCTAACCAGTAGGCGAGTTACCCAGTAGGCGAGATCCCAGTAGGCGAGTTACCCAGTAGGCGAGTTGACTTGACCCCGTAATTATGTAATAATCTATAACAGAAGAAATGTAATAACCCAGTGTAATGTTACAATTTATATTACATGTTGAAATCGCTAAAGCATATTTAGTGATTTCAACATGTTTATATTTGTTTTTGTGTTTTGGTTTCAGAAATCAGCTAGAGCCGAAGAACTTGTTGATAAAATCAGCGAACATTTGAATCTCAAAGAAAAGGAATACTTCTCATGCACTTATAAACAAAAGAATCATAAGGTGTGTAATTTTAATGATGTGCATTATAATTATCAGATAATACTTATAAAATTTCCTTACTTCTTGTAGACATTTGAGTGATTTTTAATGTTTTTTTAAATATTATATATTTGAAGTAAGTATCCTGATGTTTTAAATGGCATTATTGATTTATTTAATTATGTTATAGATTAATGTTTTCACTGTTACTTAATGACTTATCTAGCTGACTACTTGTTAGAAGTTGCTTATCAGACTTAATGCAGGCATGCTTTGTAAACAGAAAAATTAAGTGCTTATTGCCGAAAATCGACTTTAATACTATTGTGTATTTGTTACATTTTGTTATCATTTTATGATCACTGAAGTTATTTGATATCATTAATTATTGTGTTGTACAAAATTTGATTGTCATTAGATAATATTGCATTGTTGTAGTTTTGGTTGAATCATGAAAGAGAACTTTCTGATCAGCTGAAAAGTAAGCTTAATTGTTTATATTTAACTACCATATATACAATATACATTCTTATCTGTTATGATTTACGGAAATAGATATACACGGTATATTACTACACTTCAATTATTTATAAAACAAAGTACATCTGATTGAATACCTTTTATAAGACATTTTATTGACAAATATTACATGATTAATATATAATGTATGATTAACGGAGATCTACAATAATAAAGCGAAGATTAATCATGATGTATATTTCTTATTGTTAGTATTTTCTTTTTCAATGAAAGGTGGAGCATGGTACGTTTCATTTGAAGTAAAATTCTATCCTCCAAGTCCAACGTCACTCAATGATGATGTTGCAAGGTAAAAGGAATAAATGTCGAATTGAATCATTATTTGATTTATTGATTAATTATTTTTGAAGAGATGTAGATTATGATTAGCATTGCAAAACTAACCTAGACAAAGCATACCATACTGATAATAGATGATTTCACCATTACCTGCATATTGTCAGTTGATTTCAAAGCGTAATTTTGAGACTAGAAAGAAGAACTAATTTTGAGAAAGAAGGAACTAATATGGCTTTGAACTTTTATAAGACTTTTATATGTGTTTGCTTGTCATGGAAAGTACTTGTCCATAAGATAACATGATTTCAATAGATAAATTTAAGTTTATTTTTCACAATTGTTTTTAAGGATTGAAAAATTGTAACTTTTGGTGTTGTTAATCACAAAATAAATTCAATGCTGATAGATCTGAAAATTGCAAATAAAGTTTATAACTTTTACTCGTTTATGGTTATTTTCATGTATTTATGTTATTTCAGATATCAGCTCTTCTTACAAGTTCGTGGTGATATATTATCTGGCAGGTAATTTAAGTTCAATTCTTAATTAAAACTTCTGTGAGAAGTTTTAATTGGCATGTGCACAGTATAAATGTCTTATTTTCACTTACAATTTTAATTTATCAATACAAAAACGTCGTTCGATTTTGTTTTACCTTAGTGTTCCGTGCGTGTGACTTTTTCTTTTTCTTTATTTTGTTACGAATTATATTATTTCTGTCAGATTACCGTGTTCATTTGTATCAAACTATTTACTGGGATCTTACGTCGTTCAATCCGAATTGGGTGACTATGAGCAAGACGAGCATGGTCCAGGGTACAATTACATCAAAAGTGTGCGCATCACGGGCAATCAGACAGAAGACCTGATGGAAAAAATAGCTGAAATGCATCGCTTACACAGGTCTAAAGTCTGATTAATTTCATATTTTCTTTCAGGCTACTACATGTTTTTTTAATAATTTGCTTTTTGGTATAATTTAATTGAAAATGATGATATGGAGGTTCATAGTGCATAAAACTAGGTTTATGTGCAACTATCACTACTTTCTGCTCAAATAAACATTTACTGATCAGCTTATGTTTAAACATTTAAATCAAATCAATATTGAGCTTTATTATTTATTTGTTGAATCAATATTTAACATTTAGGGGATTCTCTCCATCAGAATGTGAGTCTAAGTACTTGGAGAATGCTAAAGTTTTAGCTCTCTATGGTGTTCACATGCATCCAGCAAAAGTCAGATTTCTGTATAATAATGTATTTTAAATTTTTAATTGAGTAACCATTTTATAAACATTAGAATAATTGAATATTAACATACAATAATTCAGTGGTAACTTGAAGGCAAATATTTAACAAATATATAACATTGCCAAATAATATGGAAAATATAGAACATTTATATAATTGAAATACTGAAATAAAATATTTGTAATCAAGTTAGTAATTTAAATTTAAAATGTATATAACTTGATGACAATGCATGTTTAGTACTTTTGCTTATTTTATGATTGCATGTACTAAAATAGATTCAAAACTAATTCATGATTATTTTATTACCTACACTAGTTAAATTTACTTATAAAGTATGGAGGGTGGCGTCCAAAAAGTTCAAACAATTGCATTGATTTTATCTAGTTAAATT
Source organism: Oconnorella tubifera (assembly GCA_034700105.1). Taxonomy (NCBI): domain Eukaryota; kingdom Metazoa; phylum Annelida; class Clitellata; order Enchytraeida; family Enchytraeidae; genus Oconnorella; species Oconnorella tubifera. Next base: position 8,860 of record JAQIXG010003000.1, read on the forward strand.
TTCTCAGCATTCTGATTGATCTTGTCGCTGCTGAAACTATTCTATATGATTTAGTTTTTATATTAACTTCTATTATTATCATTAGCATTAGACTTAATTCTCAACAGGACAAAGACAAAGTTGATATAATGGTTGGAGTCTATGCAAGTGGTCTGGTCTTATACAAAGATCAAGTTAGGATTACACGGTGCACTTGGCCAAGGATTCAAAAGATTTCTTATAAGAGAAGCAATTTCTACATAAAGTATCGACCTGAGGAGGTACTGGTCTTTCTCTGTATATTATTTTTGTGAGAAATAACCAAATCGTAAAAACCAGGCTTGCTCTATGTAGTATTTGTATAAAATGTACTTTTATAATAAACTGAAACAATTAGAAATTATAATATGCATTGTTTTTTAATTTGTCATATTATGTACATTTTCAATTTTCTACAGATTTTTTAACCTTGACTTTCATCTAGTATATTTATTACCACTAAATTTAAAATATAAAAGATCAAAGTAGAAAATGTGAACAAATGAAAGTGTTGCGATATAAAGTATCTATAAAGTATTGTTCTAGTCATAATTTAATTTAGCTTATAAGAAACCCAAATACTCTTGGCTTACATTACAAAATGAACCAATATACAGTTTGCTCTGTCTTACTTGTTGTAACAAATGCTATAATTTGATTATTGAAAGTTGATGCAGTGGTCTTTCTTTATCATTATGTTTTATAACTTTATGCTACTAGTAATGCTGCTTTTTGTTTAATATGCTGTTACCTAAATATCTCTGGAAAAATCTATTATACACTAAATTTTTGTAGATAATGCAAAATGATTTATGATTTTGTTATTGACTGTTTATTGCTATTGTTATTTGCAGGTTGATTCAGTGCTTTGCATCTTTTACTGCTATATTAGTACCATGATTATATTGTCCTGTTTATTTCATAAAATGATTTATACCATTATAAACTGTAAACAAATAATTTCTTCTCTTGTTTAAGTAATAACAGACAAAATATTTACACTCTTTGTACTATAGTACTTTTTCAGTCTGTTTTTGCTGCATGTCTGATAAAATTAAAAATTATCTATCATATTTTAGCAATAAGTGAGGTTAATATATTAAAAGTAAAAAGAATTATTAGGATTTGAACTAGATGATATGAAAGATATTGTTAACTGGCTAGGAAACAATTATCTATAGTTTTTTATTGTTTCTATCTTTGTAAATTTACAATTATTTAACTGCACCTCTGCATATTACCTACGCTGTTATTTCTTTGTTATTTTTTTGTTTCAAGGTGGAGCAGCCTGATAAAACTGTTGGGTTTAAACTTCCTAAATACAGACTTGCCAAGCGACTCTGGAAGATAGCTGTTGAACACCATGCCTTCTTTAGTTAAGTACTAAATCTGTTATATAAATATTAAATAGACAATATTTATATTATATATTGCAAGTACAATTTGAAATTTGTGTGATTTCAATTGAAAAATAAAGAAAGAAGTTGAAAAGTAGTTGATTTTTTTGTATAGACTGAAGGAAACAGATCCACCGAAGAGAAATCCTTTTCCTCCATTTGCTCCCAAGTTTCGCTATTCAGGACGGACTCAGTATCAGACGCGTCAGGGTCCAAGCAGTCGACCGAACTCGACCCTAGACAGACCAATGAGTCGACAGTCTATTCCCTCTACCCCTACCACGGCGCCAAGTAAGTGTAGAATTAATTATGTTGATCTAATCTTTATAAATTATTATTATTAGTGGTAATAAAAAGTATGATTTAACTTGGTCAAGTTACTCAGAGAAAGGTAAAGAATAAATTAAAAATTATCCATTGAAACAACTAATTCTTATTCAGCATGCAGTTTTTTAATATCATCGTTTCTATTGCATATACACTAGTAAAATGCATTTTGTCACTTCTGTAGGCTTACTATTTTTTATCAAAGTATTTTTTAAAATCTTTAGATGATTCCAGATTTTATCAATACCACTGCATCTAATTATAGATTCCAATTCCACTTGCGCTTTATAATACTAATCATTATTCTTTTTAACTAATAATAATAATATTTGTATTTTAAGGTAATGTTGTTTATTTACTTCTAGCAACTCCAGTAAGCACATATAAGCCTGGCACATATAAGTCCGATACTTCATATAAACCAGACGCGGCATACCCTGACAATGACAACGTTGCATTACAAAATCAAAAAAACAGAAAACCTGGAGGCACGGTTCCTTTCGCGAAATTAGACGACGAACTTGGAGATCCTAATGATGTAAGTTATTTGCAATAACATATTTCTTTTCTGTGTTACGATAAATTTATTGGAGAATTCATTACCCCCACCTCGGAATTATTACAGTAAGAGCAATGTGTTATCTGTTAAAACTTTGATATAAAATTCACTAAATGGTATCAATTTTTCTTACAATTGTAGGTTTTTATATAGTAAGTATTTTTATATTTTATATTTTGATAGTTTATATTTCAGTTGCTTTTTATAGTTTTTTGTTTCACATGTATTTAAATTATCAATTGTGTAATTGCTATTAATTAGATGCTGTTGCGATTGTTAGAATTCAGACACATTTAACACTAAAAACAGATTATATCTATTTTATTTCACTGTTTATATGAAATTAACTGAAAAACTTGCTGTATGAAGATCTCGTCTGTTGATTTAAATTGTTACAGCCCCATTCATCAGGACGTGGAGTGACACCGCAGGAAGAACTTTTACGGAAACAACCGGGCAATGTCAACTATGGACAACCTTCAGTCGTATCAAAGAAGCAGATTGAAAATGTCAAGCCAATTATCGTGGTAATTTAAATTCACTTGAGCAATTCGAATCAAAGATTATAATTATTTGATAAATTTGTGATGGAAGTGTAGAAATTTAATAGCATGGGAGAACAATTTATAGGATTGATAGATTAGGAAAGACTAGGAGTACATTTATAGATTAATTTGAATCACGCAAACGAGGTTAGTTCAGAGGTATATAGGATATTGTAGAAAAACATCCTAGCGAGAATAAAAAATTATAAAAATTAGATTGATGATGACAATTTAGATTATCATCAAAGTTTTAATAACATCATTCTTCTTATCTAAAACTTTCATTTAAACTCTTTTACACATTCTTTTTTTCAACATCCCTCTCGTTTTTCACACTTTCCATGATATTTGATAGACAAAGTATTTATTGTTGACAGGAGTTAGATAGAGCTCAAATGGTTCCAGGTAAAGATAGAAAAATGCATTTTGTGAATCGCCCAAGATCTCTGATAGAAAATGGTCCAGGCTCGCTCTCAAATGATCAGGTATCTTTGTCACTTTTAATGTTTTTAAGCAAGTTGTCAATTTTTATTTGTATGAAATAAGAAACTTCATATGATGTAATATTATTTTTTTAAATTATATACATGCATTTTAAATGAAAACTTTATGCCTGTGCGAATTGAGATTCTTTAGCGATTTATGATTATTTTTGATACTGTAATTGTTAAAAAAATATAGAATAAACAAAATTATAATTTAAATTTGCTGTTGGATTAGATTGCAAAGTTTGCAAATCTATATTTAATTATTAATTGTAGAGTAAGAGTATTTTATTTACAAAGTTATTTGATTTTTTATTAATTTCACAATCTGATCATTCTTGTCATTAAATAGTCTCTTTGCTAATGTAAGGTGAAATAAGAACAAATATCAACTATTATATTATAATCCTATCAGTGTGGCAAGTTTTATTAATGAATTACATTTTCAGAATTTTAATTTTGATATTATTCAAGCTGATTTGATATAATATTGCATTTTAGACAAACTACGGAGGTTCTCTAGGGCGAGCATTAGATCAGCAGCCGAGTCCTTCGGGAACAGGTTACAAGTCATCTCCGCTACGTTCAGGAGAAACAGGACCTGGTAGACAGCATGGGTCCCCGACCGATGATAGACCTGGTTCAACCAGTGGCAGTAGACCTAGCTCATCAGCCGGACACAGGCCTGGCTCGCCTGAGCACCCTGTCATTGTAACAAAGAACGTGCTGATAACGGCCAAGTTGAATCCAAACAGAGGAAGTGGTTCTCCGAGTCATGATGGACTGCCGGCGTATCAGGAGGATTTGCTGAATCAGGCGATATTAAGTGGACAAGGAGAGGGAGGTACTTGGAACGCGCCAGCTCATTCAGGTTACAGCGGACCTTTATCTACCCATACATATACAGCGCCAGATGGGACTGTCATCACTGAGGTTTCTTTCATGTCATACTTATGATTGCAGTATAAGATGTTGATTCAATTAAATCGACAAAAAAAACTTAGTAGTAACACTTTTGTAAATCTTAAAAATGATAAACTTATCTTGATTCATTACAGCTTGAAAATTTAAGAGAGATTTGAGTATAATGTTGGTGTTTAATTAAATGTGTTGCCTGTATAATGGAATTGTTCAGATTTTAGAAATCATTTGGATATTACATTCAAATTTTGCTCTGCTGTCAATAATGTGCAGATAATTTAAGTTGTAGTATTGTAATATTGTAGTCATATTACATTGTACCAAATATAGAATGCAGCTAATTTTCTGTACAGTATAAAACAGAGAAAGATGGAGTAGTAGAGACACGTATTGAAAAGAGATTGATTGTAAGCAGCGATGGAGATGATACAGATCATGATAAGGTTGTTAAATTGTTTAACTAGGTTGTAATAATAATCTTTCTTTAAATCGATTTTTCATCAAAAGACTGCATGCTAATATACTGCGAGACAAAATAATCCTAAATAATTTCTATAATTATGCAGTTTTTTAATACAGTTTATAATTTATAATAATGATTCAATTTTAGTCATGTTTGTAATAAAAGTTAAGGCGTAGGATAATAACATTCATGCTGTGTACTATGAATTGTTTATGTAAACGAAATATAGAATACTTAAATTCTTTCAATAACTCTGTACAAGTTGTAACTTTGTTGTATTCAGGCTCTTGCTGATGCTATCCGATCTGTCACCAACATGAATCCGGATCTTTCCGTTGAAAAAATTGAAATTCAGACAAAAACTGAAAGTGACATGTAAGGTAAATCAAATTTAATTTAACAATATTTGCACTTTTATTAAAGAAGAACATTTATTCTTAAAAAATGTCTTTCCAGGGAACTTTGAAATAATAAATATAAATATTAATGTGCAATAATTAAAATAAAACAATCGTAATCTATTATTGTCATAAGTAACAAAATTTTAATGTTACCATCATCATTTTTGCATTCATAATCTATGTCAGCAAAATTATTATCGAACACATCATTATATTTAATTATTTAATGCAGTCGCATGCTTCTTTAATATTAATGTTGTCTTTATTATAGACAATAATAATTATTAGAGTAGATCTAGTTTAAATAATCTTAATGATAGGACACAAATTGACATGAAATAAGTTTTATGGTTTATTAGTTTTTGTTTTTATTTAATTAAGAAATCAATTGCTCTCATTTCAGAACAAACAGTGTGTGAACAATCTATATTGTTTAGTGCACGGTTGAGTGCAACGCAGTTGATTGTTGAGTGCGATTTGGATCTCAATATCTTTTCCTTTATACTCTATAAAAATCATGTAATCGATGACAACGCTATCTTCATGAACAATTAGGCAGAAATTTCAATGCACAAATTCGCTGAATATTGGATTGTGCTAGTGTTATCAAATAACAGTGGTGCTATGTATGAAAATGTCTAAATAATTATTTTTATTTCTTCTTGAATATATCAGCAACTGATAATCAGTCAGTTTTTCTTTTTAAAATGTATGTAGGCATTTTAAAAATGCAACATTGTAATAATAGGATGAATATTTTTTCACATATATACTTTTTAATTTGTAGAAAAAAGATTATAGATTGATTATTTACTTTGTTGTTGATGCTTTTTAAATACCTGTATTATACATACATAATTTTAACATTTTTAGCGTATATTATGTAGTTAGTTAAAATTAAATTTTCTTTTTATGCTATATGTACATACTGCTACCGCAGTGCCACCGTAATTTGTATATACAGTGACATTTAAATAAATTCTTACTTGTTGATGAAAACTTTTAATTGTTACTTTGATAAAGTTCAATTTTATACTGTTTTATTTGTGAAATGAAGTTTTTAAAGGATTGAAGTATCATGTAGATTGTTAGTTTCGTTGTTTGCTTACAAGTCGCTAGAATTGTTTCGAAGATTTTGTTATAATTTACTTTATGGTAATAAATATATAATTATATGATGAACTTATTGTGTTTTCACTCAATATATATATTAATTAAAAGAACTATTATTTAAGTTAACCAGCAAAAGCCATTTAAAACTGATTTAATGATCTGTTGCATAATTTAAATAAACGTTAAATTACATCATGCAGCTGAAAAACCAATTAACTTCAAGTAAAATATATTATTTTACTTTTATAATAAAGTTAAAATATAAAATTATTCATTTAAATAATATAATCAGATTGCATTATTGTTATTTTATTTACTAATTCTGACTAAAATAGCAAAATACTGTCAAGATAATTATCTAAAAAAACTGTTCAAGCTTTCTAGAAATCGTATCAATTTATAACAAAGATACTATTCTACAGAGTTAAAAGCTACATATCATCCGGACCATGAGGCGCTGTGATTGGTTCAACTTGTTCATCCAATCCAATTACATCAATCGTTTCATCATCGGAATATATCTGAAAAATTCAAAATTTGATTTTCTCATATTTTTAAAACTGAGTTAACTTGGTAGCAAGAATTACAAATTGGTATGAAGAAATTTAAAGACTGACAGTTCTAACCAAAAAATAAATCTGTCATTAAATATTTTACTTGCTTTTAGAAATAAATAACATTATATACACAAAATAATACATTTCAAATATTAATCTTACATTAATTTCATTGAGTTCGCAAACTGATGAAGACAAAGATTCTCTTTCAATGTTCTTCGTTCGTCTCTTCTTTGATCGATCTTGAAATAAATTATATTAATTATTATATTAATTATTTAAAGAAATTATTTCACTGTTGTTTTTGAGAAATTTATATGAATCTAATTTTTTTGCAGATTTTTCTTTACTTCAAAATGGATTAAATTCATTGTTGGAATGGTCTGATATGTGGCAGCTAACTGTTGCCATTAATAA
>JAQIXG010003001.1:0-16059 GCA_034700105.1 Oconnorella tubifera
TAACACTGGTATTCCCCTAGTTCTTAACCATGTTTCATAACCATTTTAGTATAACCATTTATTAATTAATGATTCTTATTATATCTAGGCTCTTATAATTACTTGTGGTTATAGCCAATTAGTAACAGACATACCTAGGGTCTAATTTTATATAATTATAAAGTTAGGTAACAAAGTTAAGTAGTAGTTGAATTAAGGAAGTTTGTGTTCAGTTTTAGAAGATTTGATTAATATGTTTAACAAGTTTAACATGTTGAATTGATTATTATGCAAGCAATCAATTGATTTTGAATTTTATTATAACTTTAAAACAATTATATTAAAGTTAGCACATAATATTATTATATCTACATAATGCACAAGAATTGCATACTGCATCTGCATATTGCATACTGTATTTGAACATATACTGTACAGTTTATATATTCAAATATCTAAACATATTATACAGTAAGTTTGTTCTTATATATTAACATATATTCAAATATACTGTATATATGTAAACGTATATACATATTATACTGCATATATGTAAACGTATAATATACACTGTATGCAATATATGTAGTGCATATATTTATATTGTTATATAAGCTGTGTTATTATGACTGTAATATATCTTTAACAAAAGAATATTGCATTTTTATTTATTTCTAATTTTTTAATTATATTTTCTTTATATTTTATATCTTTATAATATTTCTATTTTATATCTATAGATTTTATTTTATGACTTAAAAATGAGTGAACTTCCAGAATTTGTCAATCTAGACCAGAAGCGTTACAACTGCATCAAATGTCATTCACTTTTACAAGACCCCCAACAAATGAAATGCGGTCACAGAATCTGCAAGCGTTGCTCGGAGGCCCTATTTGCTGCATCGGGGAGGCGTTCAGGGGGCTCGACGGGGGGGCGCGAGACTAGGGCCCTCACCTGCCCTGGATCGGATGATGAGGGAGGGGGGTGCGAGGATATAAAGGAGAACGAGGTATGGGGGGGGTTTTTCTTTTAATTTGGTTTTGGAAATGTGGAAGTAATGCTTTTTGTTTGGATTTTTTAAAATTCGATTTTGGAAATGGTGAAAAATAATGAGTATAACTGCATTGAATATGCAGTTAAATTATATGTTTGAATAATTATTCAAACATATAATTTCATAATAAATTCAATTTTCATTAAACGCAAGTAATATACATTATAATGTATATTACTGGCATTTAATGAAAATTGAATTTATTATAAAGTTTATACATTTGTATAATATTTTAATATAATATATGCAAATTTGACATTTGTTTGCATTTGTATGCAAATTTGACATATTTTTAACATTTGAAGCCAATTTTTACTTTCTGCAGGTCTATCCAGACTATTCTGCAGCTAAAGAAATGAAGCTACTGACGGTTTTCTGTTTGTTTAAGAAATTTGGTTGCGGTGAAACTATGCAGTGGTCAAAATTACAGGTTGACAATAAGTACTTATTTTAATTTATACACATTAATGCGGCTTACATGTAAGTTTTACTAATATTGTATTGAATTGCAGCAAAATTATAGTCACTTATTAAAACTATTATACAAAAATCAGTGTAAGATCATATATTCAGTGAAAGATTTATTTCTTGAAATATATAATTTTACTTTATCACTGATACTCATATCAATGTATATTAAAAAGAAAAATTAGTTTTCGTGTTCTGTGTAAACTAATATTATTCTTTCTATAATTTTCAGTAGAATTTTTCTAGCAGATTACACTAGCAATTTGCCAGTATAATTTTTAATTTGTATTAAAAATCTAATTATTTAATTCTTCTCATTAATGTGTAAAAAGTTATGTGATATAATTATGTGATATAATTAGTTTATGTGATAATAATTATGTTACGTTATTGATTCAGGCTCACATCATGGTGTGCAGTTATGGATTCAAAACTTGTCCTGCCTGCGGCTTGCAGATAATGGTTGATCGGTATCAGGTAAACTTTTCTTCTTGTTTCATCTCTTGTTTTCTTGTTTCAAAAGTTCATTCATCACTTTGTCTCTACATACTCTATTCGCAACACATCACTAGTGTTGGATTCCAAGAAGCCTGTTTAACTAAAAAACAAATTTTATATATATACTGGTTAAAATGTGCAAGGCCCTTGGTAATTACAGCTATTTCATTGGACTATAGCGTCATTAATGACGTCACACTACTAAAAGAAAATCAATCTGTAATTTAACACAATTGTAACGAATGGGTACATATGTATGTATTCTGTACGTATGTACGCTTCATGAAACCTGACGTAAATAGTTTTCGTGTAATGTTCTGATCTTAAGCACCATATAAATATTTGTTGTATGGGTTTATGAAGTAAGGCATTTAACTTGGGATGTTTTTTGTTTAGGCTCATATAGATGAGTGTCCAATGTATCTTGTAGCTTGTCCATTTCACTGTTCAACTGCCGTCAATATCATGCGATCTGAGGTAAACTGATAGACTCTTGCTTTTAGGCAGTGTTGCCTTGTATACTAGTAGGCTAGTGCTTGTATTGAGTAATTGCCTTATAGGCTAGTGCTTTATAGGCTAGTAGCCTAGTACTAGTATGCACTGTTGTCTTTATAGGCTAGTAGGCTAGTGCTTGTATGCAGTTTTATCTTTATAGGATAGTATGCTTGTGCTTATATGCAGTGTTGGCCTTATAGGCTAGTAGCCTGGTGCTTGTGTGCAGTGTTGTCTTTATAGGCTAGTAGCCTACTGCTTGTATACAGTGATTTTTTTTATAGGCTAGTAGCCTATTGCTTGTAAGCAGTGTTGTCTTTATAGGCTAGTAACAGGTCACTAGGTTATTGGGTCACTGGGTTATTATGTCAATGGGTTATTGGGTTACTGGGTTATTGGGTCACTGGGTTATTGGGTCACTGGGTTATTATGTCACTATGTTATTGGATCACTAGGTTATTGGGTCACTGGGTTATTGGATCACTAGGTTATTGGGTCATTGGGTTATTGTGTCACTGGGCTAATGGATCACTGGGTTATTAGGTCACACTGTTATTGGGTCATTGGGTTATTAGATCACTAGATCACTAGGTTATTAGGTCACTGGGTTATTAGGTCACTGGGTTATTGGGTCAATGGGTTATTGGGTCACAGGGTTATGGATTAATGTGTCAATCATTCGATTTACTGTGGTTTAATTTTTCTAAAAAATTTTCTTTTCTTTATATATTGATATTTATTTTTATTTGTATAAATTAAATTTGAATTTGTATCTTTCTTCAGTTGAATGAACATTCAAAGACATGTGTGTCTAGACCAAGGCCATGTAAATTTAAAGCCATGGGATGTAAATTTGAGGTATTGTTAAATTTCGTATTTATGATCTTTATTTTAAGACATTACAAGTTTATTGCATTACATTTAATTAGTTTAATTTAATTTAATTAGTTTCATTTAATGTTTAAATCTAATATTTAAATAATATGAATAAAAAAATAATCTAAATGTTCACACTCATTGCTTGATTCTTGCAATCTGTTTACTAAGAACTGATAGAGTTTAGTGTTTTGTGCTGATGTGACTTTAAGCAATGGAGAGAGAGAGAGAGAATTTATTTATTTCATAAGTCCTATAACAGTATACAATATAGTATACAAAAACAGAGGTTATAATAATAAACGACTGATAAAACAAGGCTACTAGTGAAGCCAAGGCTTATCTGGCCTTTTGGCGTTGAAACCGTTGCAGAGTGAGATTCAATGCGTTTTATTTGAATATATAAAAACAAAAAAGATTAATCAAGTTGAATTTTTATGAAAAAAACAAAATGAGAAATTTAAAAAACAAAAAAAGCTAGTTTAATTGAAAAAACAGTTAAATTTTTATATTTTTAATACAGGGGACAGATGCATTGATGACATCGCATGATATGGATAGTAGGCATCATTTGAATATTGCTTTGGATTACGCAAATAAACTGATAGCTGAAAATAAAGTCCTAGATGCAAGCTTAAAAGTCTGTAGTATTTACATTGTCAAATATTTGCGTTTTAATAAAAGTGAATATTGTTTGTTTAGCGAAAATGCAATTAATTTTAAAATGAGGTTAAAATTTTGAAAAGTTATAGTTTATGCAATTGATTTTGTATAGTTGCAATTGTACTTATATGTTGGAAATTATTCTTGTATATGTTGACAATTGTATGTGTACGTAATTAATTGTATTGTTAGCAATTATAGTTGGGTTATTGCAATTGGTTTCTTTTAGTTATTAGCACCAAGATTTTATTAATTTTAAAATACTCAGATCGTTCTTTATTTGTATTATTTGATTTTTGAGAGAAAAAAATCCTGTAGTGCTTGAAAAAATTTAATTATTATATTGAATTTTCTTGCGATTTTTATGATTTACTTCTTACGACAGCCGCTTTCTTTGACAAGAATAGATAGATGGAAAAACTTTTGTTAGAGAAACAAAACTTTGAACTTTGTTTCAATGTTCTCCCGGCTTTTTTCTTATTTTATTTTGTTATTTTTTAAATGATTTCAGCGAGCAACTATGGAAATATTAAATCTAAATGAAGATGTCAGCAGAATAACCGAAGAAAAGCGAAAACTTGAAAATAAAATGATTGAAGTCCGGGACAATGTTAGAATGTCTGAGGTTTGAAAATTATTTTAAAATTGAATTATTAAATGATATCGTAAATTGTATAATTTATTTCAATTGTTATGAAATTATAAAAGTGCAGAAACCTTTTTTCTGCACGGTTATTTAAATAAGTAATTATTATATTACTTTCTTTGTAATACGGTACTAATACCAAGGTTGTGTGGTTGGTTGTATGGTTGGTTGTATGGTTGTATAGTTCAGTGTGCAAAACCATAGAGTGGTACAGCCAGGATTTTGCAAAGGGGGGTTTTACTTCCCTAAAACTTACATAAATGACAGTTTTTGGTTCTCACTGAATTACCGTATGCATATTTTGTTTTACTAAATCGTCACAAGGATTCTTTGATGACCACTAAACTGATGCTTTTAACGCTACAAAATATTGTTTTTAATCTCAAATGGGGATTATCGCATTGGAGTAGAGTAACAGTAGAAATATTGTAAATAAAGTGAATTTTTTGCAGTATCGTGCATTAAAACAAATCAGTTATTTGTTATATCAACGTATATAAACATACATGTATATAAACATGAAGGTATATAAACATACTGTATATAAACATAAATGTATATAAACATAAATGTATATAAACATAAATGTATATAAACATACGTGTAAAACTACCAAATATTTCAAGTTGCCGATATACATTAAAAAGTTATTATAAAATTATATAGGCCTACTTTAATATATTAATGTGGGTCTAGGACATTTCGTCAAAGGACGATTTTTCAATGGACTGTTCGTCAATGAGTATTTTTAACGGACGATTCTTATAACCTGTAACCTTAACCATAACCCTAAACCAAGCCCTAAACCTAACAATTAGTACTTGATGAACAGTCCATTGACGAATCATCCTTTGACGAAACATCCGCATACCATTGATATATATTACATTACATTATATATTTACATTAATATATATTTAAAATATTTATTAAAAGGTTATTTCCTGCTAATTTTATGCAGAGTAGGTTGTCTGATGCGATGAACAAGCAGAGTGCAAAGATAAGACAATTGGCATCACAACTTCAGCCAAATGATAAATTAGCGCAGGATCTGCAGTTGCTTAAAATGAGACAGAAGCAACAGGACACTTTAGTGGCTGAAATTCAACAAATGGGTTCATTACGATCTACTGAAGGAATGGCAAACGGTAGAGAATTTATAAAAGAACTTTATTTATATTGAAAGTTTATTTATATTGAAAGTTAAGAATATATATAATAATCTTAAACTTATTTTGTCTATAAGCTGATAAAATGAGAAAGGCTTTGAATAAAGCCTTTCTCATTCTTATATAACTGATTTTATGTAGAAAATCAGAATTTTTTTTTTAAAAATCACCTTGCGAGACGAAATTTTTATGGTGCGATCCATTAATACTTTGTAAGTAAAAAACGATAACTAATTTAAGCTCATCTAAGCCAGAAATCTGAAGTCAAGAGTTTTATTAGACTTGCTACTGTAAGAATTTGATGTGAAATGTAAGCGTAATGATGTTAGTAATGAAAACGTCATTATATCGGACTATTCGGCTTGATAAGAAAAACATTAATTGCATCACGTCATTCGGAATGGATTTCTTTAAATTCATTGAACTGTCTGATTCTTTTCTCAAACAGTTAGACAGTTAGTTAATGACTTGTATTTTTGCATATTTTTTAGACCACATACGACAACAGATTCTAAACCTAGACCACATTATGTCGACGCAATCGTTAGTTATTTCCGAATTTGACAAACGTTGTAAAGTGATGGAAAAAGCAAATTTCGACGGCACGCTAATTTGGAAGATTTCCGAATATTCGCAACGCAAGCGAGAAGCTATCGACGGCAAAAATCTTTCGCTTTATAGCGAAGCGTTTTTTACGTCGCGCTACGGGTATAAGATGTGCGGGAGGGTTTATTTAAACGGGGACGGGGCGGGGAAGGGTACGCACATATCGTTCTTTTTTGTTTTAATGAAAGGAGATTACGATTCTATACTTACGTGGCCTTTTAAGCAAACGGTCAGTGAATTTGCAATTTTATTAAATTGATCGTTTACTTTTGGTGATTTTTAATCGTAATTTATTTTAATTCAATTTTACGAGACAGTTCTCAAAGTACATTTCAATTTTTATATTCTGTATCGAATTTTTACTTGCAATGCTTTTTTAAACTATTGTTCGAGCTGTTAAAATTTTATTCAAACATTTTCGAATTTTTTTCTCAACATTTTTCTACTGTAATTTTCTAGTTTTGTAATTTTTTTAAATTTCAAATTACATTCAGTTTTTTCAAGTACATTCAGTTAATTTTTAATTTTTTTTTTAAATTTCAGGTTAAGTTTGAATATTTACTTTATTGATTTAATACATAGTTTATTTATTTTAAACTTATAAAGTTTATGCAATTAGTATTTAGTTTATTTATTTAAATTTTCAGGTAATGTTAAGTTTACTGAATCAAGTGAAAAGTTCCGATCATTTATCCGATTCCTTCAGACCAGACGCTTCCAGTAGCAGCTTTCAGAAACCTGTTAACGTCATGAACGTCGCGTCCGGGTGTCCCCTTTTTGTTCCTTTTACAGTTCTTGAAAACCCTTCCGCCGGGTATCTCGTCAATAATACGATTTATTTAAAGATTTCTATCGAAATTAATGCGAATTGTAGACCTTGATGAGTTGATAGAATTTAAAAATGGGTGATGGGGGGACATGTTCTGTGTAGAAATTGTGATGAATTTAAGAATGGGGTAATGGGCTGCTGGGGTGGTGTGGGTCCCTTATAAAAATATGTGATGACATTTTTGACAATTATTGTTCACCGAGCAAAATGTTATGCTTTATATCAGTGCTGAGTGATTGAGAACCTAAACAGGTTTAGATTCACTTTATCATTAACTTGCTGCCCCCTTTGGTAAGACGCTTAAATTGTTGCTATTTCTGAGATCTCAATCTTATAGTACAGTAATCCTTATATATATATATACGTGTGTGCGCAAGTGCGTATACACTATGCATGGAATGTGGTTGATGTTTTGATGTAGATTTAGCATTGCTGAGTTCGTTAAATGATCATATACTCTCAATGAAATTATGAAATTATTTTGTTATCTTAAAGTGCCTTCTTTGTAATTTTATATACTGTATAATACACGTCTGTAGCAAATGGATATCTTTTAAAACGAGTAAAATAGATAGTTTGAATTCATTCATTTGAATTGAATTCATTTGAATGCATTCAATATAAATATCATAAGATTCATAACATTGACACGAATCTTATTAATTCATTTAGAAATCTTGTGATTGTTATCTATCTATCGAAGTATGAATGAGCTGCTGTGCAGTTTTCTTGCTATGGAACTCAGCATATATTCTTTTTATTTTTGATGTTTTATGAGAGTTTTCTGTCTGTTTTGTATCTAGAGTAAAAATGTTATTTAATTTATTAATAATTTGCTGCTATTTAAAAGAATGTTTCCGCAACCATTTTAAGAGTTGTAATTTATACATCGTTTCATCTAATCCATTCTTCCGCAAGATATATAACTCATTTCATATATCGATAGCTAACCTTAACCCTAATCCAACTTTAAAGTATAATTTCAAGATTAATCTTGAGTTTGGACAGCAGTAGAATCTTCTACTCAAACAAAAGAAGTGATTATTTTAAAACAGTTTATTGTGATTCAATTCCACAAGTATATAATGTAGAAATCTATAAGGCAAAAACAATACGTTCTTCTTTTTATTCACTTCAGTTAAATACACGAAAAACCCGTGGTTTAATCTTCACTGATTTATCGATTAATGTTTATCGTTTCATCTCTTTATTGTTTAATGTCACATCAGCACAAAAAAGACTATTCTGTAAATTTGGTTCGCAGACTCAATGCGATATTCTTAATGCTCTAAATTATTTTTTTGTGAGAATAAAAAGTTTAAATTCAAGAAAGATTTATATTGTTCTAGATTTAACTGAATACTGGGATTAATACAATTGAGAAACTTAAGTTCAACGTTATGGATTATCGTATTATACGAACGATGTTTCAGACATAGCTGTCAATTTAAGCGTCTTCCTAAAGGGTGCAGCAAGTTAGAGCAGCGGTGAGATATCCGGGATTCAAACCTGGACATATCGCGTCCGAGTTCAGCACTCTAACCACTGTTCTAACAAGCCTTGACTAAATTTAACTTAATTGGTTATGGAAAATATTCCTTGGATAAAATGCCAGTGGCTTAAATATACGGTATTTTTATGAATCACCCCTTTCAATCACCCTTTTTATCCAGATTTAATAATTGCAATTTTAAAGTTAAGAATTGCAATTTTAAAGTTAATTATTGCAATTGCAATAATTATTACCTTTTCTCTAATTAATTCCAACGATCAAACATAAGAGTTATCATTATAATTCATCAACACAAGTAGTTATAAATATAATAAACTATTTATATGTAGTTATAATTATAATTTAATGTGTAAAGTTTTCAGATTAAACGTGCAAATTTCCTATTAGAAAAGTAATTCAACTCGTCAAAAGTAAATTAACAGAATGATAACATTTTAAACGCGTTTAAGATTATAAACGATGATATAAACGCAGTCTCTGTCACTAAGCATTTAATCTTTCATTATTTATATTTGAAGTTAAGCTAGGATCAACAGGGTTACGAATTTGTGCACGCTACGAAATAACGCAAAATATAGGAATGAAGAATAAACAAATGCAAAAAAACGTGTCCCAAAAATTCATACGCGATATGTACACGCGTTTAAATCGAAAAAAACATTGCATTAATTCGATATTATGTGATACGAAATAATTTCAAATAGTTTAGATATCAGAGACTAACTTTAAGTTAAGGTTATAAAAGGTTAAGGTTAAGTTTAACGTCTGGATTAATGTATAATATGAATGATGTCTCAGACGTAGCTATGAATTTAAGCGTCTTACTAAAGAGTGCAGCAAGTAAAGTTTAACATCTAGATTATCGTACTTTATAAATTATGTCGAAGACATAGCTGTCAATCTAAGCGCCTTACTAAAGGGGCAGCAAGATAGAGATATTGTGAGCTATCCGGGATTCGATCCTGAACCTATCAATTTCGAATCCAGCTCTCTAACCACTTTTCTAATGAGCCTTGACTAACTTTAGCCAGAATTTCAACTGTAGAAACTGTCTAATTATTCTTAGCTAAAACGGGTAATCATTTTATCAACCGGAAGAACAGTTGAATCAACCTAGATGCCGCTATTCACCCGGGAATTGAACCCAGATCATATCCGAAGTTGGCAAGCGAGCTACCTTTGCGCAAATGCAAATCAGTTGAATTAGGTTAATGTCTCGATTAATACATGTAACATGTGTTGCGAATGTAATCAGTGAAAAATAAAGCGAATTTATTGCACAAAAAAGAGCATGGATCGAATGAAGCCCATCATTATACAGCGTAATCAATACGTAATATATTTCAATTTACATACGTAAAATATATTTTAATTAATACATTTTACTTATGTAATTAGTTTAAGAGTGAATACAATTACATGAGGTCATTACAATTGAATAGCCTGACATAACTGCGAATAAATGTTTTCTGTTTAATTATGAAATATTATAAAATAATAATGAAATAAATTTCATTACTTTAGGATTTAAACTTACGTTTTAATCCATATTTGATTTAAAATTATTTTAAACTAGTCAAAAAAGCTGTGTAAATCCGTTGTAATTATAAGATTAACAGATACTGTCAAATCATAATTATTACGCCTAATTACTAATTGTTAGTATACTTTTTTATATTACACTAATAATTATTAATTCTATTCACTTTATTACACTATAATAAGTATATTGAATTATACTATACTAAATATTAATATTAAATTAAGCCTAATTAAATTACTAATGAATAAATTATACTGTTATAAATTAATTTTCTTATTCTTAAATTTAAATATTCAAAAGAAAAAACCAAATGATAGCATAATTAAAAACAACCATCTGAAAATACGTGCATTTAATTAAAGCAATTTAAACAAGATTCTAAGTAAATAATTTAGAATATAAATTACATAAAAATATCTGTTTTATATCGTACAAAAAAAAACACGAAGCATTAGTCTAAAGCCGCTTTAGATTCCGTTGTAAAGTGATATCACATCAGCATAAAAATGTGATTAGTCAAAGCTGTGAATTCATTATGTAGAAATCGATGAAGTGAAGCTTGATTTATTATAGTGCACTGCATAGTTAATGTTAAGAATAAAGCGGCAAGCCTGAATCTTGCATGATTTTTGCATCCATTAAATTTTTTAAATGTTTAACATGGTACCTCAACAAATTGACCTTGAATATATTAACCCGATGAATCAACCCCGAATACATTAACCCGATGAATCAGCCACGAATACATTAACCAAACAAATCGACCCCGTCAATTCATTTAGTAGACATAACTTAAACCAACCCTACACATAACCCCAAAGTCTAATCCTAACCCTAAATCCTAAATAAACCCTAACTCTAACCCTCACACATAACAGACGAGGCCGATTTGTCGGGGTCAATTTATCGGGGCCGATTTCTTGAGGCTGATTTATCAAGGCCGATTTGTTGGGGCCAATTTTTCGGGCCAATTTGTTGCGGCCGAATATTTCGGGGCAGATTTGTTGAGGCGGATTTGGTCAGGTTTAACACTGCATCTGACTTTTTAAAATGTCGTTTAAAATAATACACAGACGCAACACAAATTAATTTATAAGCTACAAAAAATGATCATCATTATAAAGAAAGAATTTTAAAATTAATAAATTCAAAGTCAATGTCAAATTATTAACATACAAATTTCTGCACAACTATAATAGCACAAGTTGAAAAATTCAAAATGTTTAAATTAAACAAAATTAACCGCATAATATATTTGATATAGAATACGTTAATATGCATTCACGCACACATACGCAAAAATGCGTTTAACTTTGCGTAATAACGCGTATTATTAGAATGTATATTCGATAGCTTAACGTCGCATCAGCGCAATTTAGAAAAATGTGAATATAAGTGAGCGCTTAACTGTTATACAATTATATATTAATTAAAATTTTATTTGTAAGAAATAAAATAAAGATTTATAAACAAAACGTAATTTATGTATAGTTAAAGATAATTTTATATTATTTTTCACGCTTACTCATTTCTAATAACATAACACTATCGAGTACTATTATTATAAATGCAACAATGCGCAAAGAATTATAATAATATATTAAAATATAATCAAAAATATTCAATATTAATTCAGACGATTTAATTTACACACAACTGCATTTTAAAAAGATTGTATTCAGTAAAATGCAATCATTCAACGGTAAATTATGTATAATTTTGCGTTTAATTTTAGCATAATTTATATAAAAATCGATTAAAAATCTCTATTTTAATCCGTTTTCAGAAATTCAACTGAATGCAAACCGAGTCAAAAGTATCGTTCCATCTATGTCGCAACTATTACTTTAACTTCATATCAAGTCCCCAATGTCAAGGCCAAATCCACCCCCCGTTCCTACCCCCTCTTAAATTATCCCACCCCCCCTATCAAACGGTTCATTTTCCTTCCCCTATCTGACAAATCTGTCATTTCCAAAGGGTGCAGCAAGTCTCGTCAAATTTCAATACCTCTTGATAACCATCTTATCTGGTTAATTTATTCGGGGCCTATTTGTCCGGTAAATGTATTCGAGGCCGTTTTGTCGGGGTTTACATTATATTTAACTAAAAGGGCATTTTCTTTTTTTATCGACACGGGGGGTTGGGGGAGGGGAGAATAATCTATCCGTAACCCTAACAGCACCCCCCACCACCGGATTTAACCGGCGTGCTAGCGTTTATCTTCACGTTCGGTTTATCGCTCGTCGCCGTTGACGACGGCCCCATCTTGCTTTTAATCTCAGCTGCCATGGTAACGAACGCCTGCTCAACATTGGTGGCGCTCTTGGCGCTGGTCTCTAGGAAGGGAATGCGCAGCTGATCGGCGTACTCCTGGATATAAACAGATCAAACGTCACATCAGAACGGAAATAGGTTTAGAGAGATAATTTAATAGCGAGATTAAAGTTTTAAGGTTTGAAAATATTTATCAGAGATATAGGATTGACAGAAAATGTGTATTCAGTCATACGTTTATCTATACATCCATCCATCTATCCAAAAGCAGTCTATTCACTCATTTATCCATTCAACAATCATTCTCTTCATCCATTCATCCATCCATCCCTAGTCTCTTCATTAATTCATCCATCCACTGGGTCTATTCACTTGTTCATTCAACCAGCCATACATCTATCCATTAACTAAAACATCCATCCATACATCCACTGAACCATTCATCCATTCATTAACACATCCATCCATCTCTCTAACCATTCGTCCAATCATCCGATAATCCATCTATCCTATAATTTTCAACATTACCGAATTAACTTGTGCATTTCATACGCTAATTTCACACAAAAATAATTCAAATAACAAAAGAGAACTAGCTATAAAAAAAAACAATAAAACTTTATAATACATATAATATATATAAATCAATCAATAAAAGTTTAACGTCTGTTTAACCGTCGAGGGACGATGTCGCAGACGTCCCTCAGTATCAGTCAAGACCACACACGCTCCACCCAAGCAGTGAGGACAAACCATCAACTGAGAGAGGAAACCATTCTATAAACTATATACGACCATAAACAAACAAACGTAATTGTTCGATACCTTAGCCGTTGTATAGTCTACGACTTTCTTTGTTGTCAGATCACTCTTGTTACCAACTAGTAACTTATTCACCAATTCACTTGCGTAACGATCAATCTCTTGAAGCCATTGTTTTACATTGTTAAACGATTCCTAACAATACAATTACAATTTAAATTAAATCATTAAAGTCTAGTTTTCAAAATAATTGAAGCGCCGAACTCGGGCAAGACAGATTCGGGTTTGAATCTCGTGAATGTTGATCAGATCACTAACTTGGTGCACCCTTTTGTAAGACGTAAAGTTAACAGCTAGGTTTGAGACATCAGATTTTAATCCAGACATTAAACGTTAATTAATATAGATCATTCGTTTATAGTTATACAAAAATTCGACTTTTCATCTAATTCACTACATTTACCGACATTTGATCTACTCTAACTGTAACCCTTGCAATAATCCTAATCCTAGCCATAACCCTAACTCTAAACCTAACCCTAAACATAATGTTGCAGTAGAACCAATGTCGGTAGACCAAACACCAGTAAACACATGTTATAGACTAAAGTCTGTAGACGATTTATCGTGACATCTCAATTTAGCCGTCTTACTAAAGGACGTAGCTAGTTAACAATAGAACCAGTTTCACGTGAATCAAACTCGGACCTAAGGATTCCGAGTCCGATTCTCTACCACTTAACAATAACAGTCTTTGCGACACTGTTATGTATAAAATAATGTCGTATACCTGATTGTGACATATTACATAATAACGATGCCATGTAATGTAATGTACTGATGACACTATAATGTATAAAACGATGTCGCCTACCTGATCCGTGACATCATACACTATGATGATGCCATGAGCGCCGCGATAATAACTGGACGTTATCGTACGAAATCGTTCCTGCCCCGCTGTGTCCCACTACAAAAATTTGAAATAAAAAATTATTCTTTAATCGACAGAATGGAACATTACTGAAAAAATTTGATAATTACTTTAAAACTATACAAACTATCCTCTTTCCTAAAACAATGACTTGCTTTGGCGGTGCAGCAGGGAAATGCAGCAGGGAAATGCAGCGGCAGTGCTGGGAACGTTTAGGACAGTTTCCCAAGACACTTTTTAATCTTTTTAGATTCTGTCGACTGAATTTTTATTCGCAATACTTGTTTGAACTATTTTTGTAAACTGGATTTATTTTCATTTTTTTATTTTCGTTTGTTACAATATAACTTTTATTGACAATATACAAAATAAATATTTATAGAATAGATTAATAAAATGTTTACAGTTGTTTAAATACGTTTTGCAAATAATCTCGGAAACTGTTATAAATTTAATTTCGAATTCAAATAATGAAGATTTTATACAGTAGAGTGTATCCTAGTAATTTTGAATAAAATAGTCCTGATGTGACGTTAAACAACAAACGATACTTACGATTTGTAACTTGATCGTTTTTCCGTCAAGTTCGATTGTACGGATTTTCTAAACAAAGAACAAACAACAAAACATTTAATTAAACGGAAAAATAATTTAAAATAAATGAAACAAATATGATTAAAAAAACTGATAATCTGAAAGTTTCATGATTGAAATTAAACTGCAATCTTAAAATTAAAATCTGCTTCAGTCCGTTTATGTCACATCAGCACAAAAGGCTATTTAGCAACATGTACTGGGTGTACTGAAAAATACAGTACTTTTAACTACATGTTGTACTGAAACCATCAAACGTACGTATAACTTGCATCAAATTTTTCCATACAAAATAATAGTAGACAGTGTACTGCATTTGAATTTGATTTAAATAAAAAACAAAATAAATAAATACTTACGAAATCAACACCGATTGTACTGATATAACTTTCCGTATAAGTATCGTCCTATAAGATACAATATAAAGTTGACAAAATGCT
The DNA here is from genome assembly GCA_034700105.1 of Oconnorella tubifera. Classification (NCBI taxonomy): domain Eukaryota; kingdom Metazoa; phylum Annelida; class Clitellata; order Enchytraeida; family Enchytraeidae; genus Oconnorella; species Oconnorella tubifera. The sequence continues at coordinate 15,345 of JAQIXG010003001.1, forward strand.
CATTCGCTTAACGTTTAACTCGTTATCCATTTATCAGTTCTTTACTGAGAACTTATCTACTCATTAGTAATTTATTAAGTACTTAATTATACGCGAGTTAATAAAATTGTAATTTTCATTTCTTGATTTAAATAAGAATATTCCGTCTTACCATTATTACTGAAGGATGCACTAGACAAAATAAAACTAGATATAATATTTGCTCTCCTAGCAATATCAAACTCTGATACAAAAACTGGAGATATAAAAATGTACCCCAATGGGTCATTTTTTCTCCGGGCATTTCTTTCGCAATTAAAGCCGATACTTATATTTTTGCGTTAAAAATGACTGACTAAACGATAAGAGTCAAAAGTAACCCGTTTTTATCACAACCAGGAGACAAAAATGACTACGACTCAAACGTGATCAGGATTTGAACCCGCTGTCTGATATCAGACGCTCAACGCGTTACCATTTAATCATCTCTTAATCATCTCTCTTAGCCAAACCAATTCTTCTTACTAGATCCCTCTGTTATTAACGTCGCATCAGTCAGAGTGGCTATCTAGTGTCAGAAACTGAAGGTTAATTAAGATATTAAAATATAAAAAATCAATTTTCAAAAAAGATCAAAAATGATTTTTTTGTTGAACAGGAAGAAGAGGGAAGTAATACTAGAGGGGAAACTTACAGCGAATCGAAGAAGTAGACAAGATTTGCCAACACCCGAGTC